>JAPMOB010212369.1:0-12249 GCA_029875015.1 Lepomis gibbosus | reverse complement strand
CATGTAATGCAGTAAGACATGTGTGAAAGGATCATGCCATGCATAAATATTCTAGCTGCATCAAATGATAGACAGTTTCTATCTCTAAATTAATGTGTTTAGTCATTATTGACATAATATGTAAAATAACAGGTGGGTTTTTTATTTATAGGTAATGTCCGTAATTTTATAGAGTTTTATATACAATTTTAAAAAACTAAACGGCTGTAAAAAAAAATTTAAAAGTTAAAGGGGCTATATGTAAGTTTTTCAATGAATCTCCCTGCCTGTCTATAGCCGCTGTCACTCTGCCTTTTTTCGGGAGGATTGTGCCGATATGCGGCTCACTGCGCTGAAATGAAAGGCGCCGATGTTGATCTGCCTCTGAGACAGGAACATTGAAGTAACAGAGCCTGAACACGTATGAGTGAAAAGCCACAGCCTGCATGCAGGTGTTCCTCCGTTTATTGTGATATTTCTGTATGAAAGTGGTTGTGTTTCGGATTATGCTCACTCATGAGTTCAAGCGAGCACGCGTACGAGCACACGCCTGGTTGCAATCTTAGAACCGCACCACTAGTGGCTGCTGGAAACTACATAATGCCCCTTTAAGTTCCATCAAATTAGGATTTGTGCAATTTTTACAATGAATGCTCATAATTTGACTCATTCCAAGCAGCCGGAATAATCAAGTAAGAGTTTATTGAGTTATGAGAATAAACAAAATTTTAGGATTAATGTACACATTGATGTGGTGTTCCTTTAATGGCTAGCCAAATACCTTGGACATTAGTCATTAAATTATGCTTCCTACATGATAGAGTACTAATGTTCCTTCATTTTCTGCAGTAAGTTACAGTTTTTATTGTTACCAAAAATGGAAAATGGATCTCATTTTTCAGTTCAGAAACCTTTTTTTAAGTATTAAAATGTCAATGCTGATATTGAAACCCTTTTCAAGGACCTACGCCTGCCAGACTTAGAAGACCAGACCATAAAGACCATTAGATGTCTGCTGTTCATTATTCTTGTGTTTTTAAAATATCCTTTTTTTCTGACACAGAATAGATTATTTTCAATAAAGTGTTCTTAACACAAAAGTTGTTGCTCCAATAGGTCTCAATAACTGATACAGTTAGTATGCATATTAATGTGATGTTGTCTGTTTTCTTAGAATCCTTTGTTTGTTAGAATGAATGTATTTTTAGAGTAATTTTTATCTTTATTTGATAATGTCAGTTGCAGAGAGAGACAGGAGGGGTGGGTAAGAGCTCATTTTCAGCTTCAAAATCTTATTTAGGGGTTGGACCAGAACAAGTTTACATGGTTTCATCAAAAAACACCATATTTTTGTCATACTGTACATTGCTGCAGCTCCCCTTTTCACCCTGTGTGTTGAAGGCTTTGTTTTAGCTACAGAGTGAGACCTACTTATCTTTGCTGGGAGTTGCACATGCATAATTCCTAGTTAAGGACTACTAGCCAATCAGAAGCAGAGCAGGGCGGGTCCTGAAAAGCTGGTTAACACTGCTTTGATTCTGCTGTACATGTTCCCATTAATATAGAAACATAGACTGGAGTAAGAGTTTCAGTAGTGAGTTATTAATCTGTAACAAATGTATCTTTCATCCATAAAGTTTTAACTGAGCTCTCTCTCTACATCACAGTAACAACTTTATGTCCATTGGCTGCCTCCAGCTAGTGTTTGGAAGGGAGAGGAGAGGCAGCAGGCAGATGTTACTGTGTGGTGAAGCTCAGAGTGTTTTTCCACCTGTGTTTTTGAGAGTGTATCGGAATAGTTGCTAGGCGAGCATTATGACACACATTTTACTGTGACATCACAGCAAAGCGTAAGAAAAGTCTGGACTACAAACAAACTGTTTTCAGGCAGTTCAGGGGCAGTGTTTTCTGTAGGAGATGGCAACTCCCTTTGGGGTGGACTGTATGCTTTTCCACTTTGCAAACATATTACATGTACAAAAAAGGTATATAACTCAATAAAGGAGGGGGAAAAGCCAAAAAGCATGATATGACCTCTTTAAAGGTCCAGTGTGTAATATTTTGGAGGATCTATTGACAGAAATGCAATATTATTATTATAACACTTTTGTTTTTGCCCCAATTCATCATGAGCTGAACTCAAAGATCTAAGACTTTCTCTATGTACACAAAAGGCCTATTTCTCTCAAATATTGTTCACAAATGTGTCAAAATCTGTTAGTGAGCACTTCTGCTTTGCCGAGATTATCCATCCACCTCACAGGTGTGGTATATCAAGATGCTGATCAGACAGCTTGGGTGATGCACAGGTGTGCCTTAGGCTGGCCACAACAAAAGGCCACTTGAAAATGTGCAGTTTCACTGTATTGGAGAGGGGGGTCCGGAAACCAGTCAGTAGGCTATCTGGTGTGACCACCATCTGCCTCACGCAGTGCAACACATCTCCTTCGCATAGAGTTGATCAGGTTGGTGATTGTGGCCTGTGGAATGTTGGTCCACTTTTTGTACCCTTTAGAGTGACATGCAGTTAAAGTTTTATGGAAAGTTATGACTCACTTATCTACTGTCCACAGATATCCCCTTGACACACTTGGAGTATTTGAGAGGGCGTAGATTACACAGGGTTTACAAAAGATAATTTCCTACATATATCCATGAATGTTTGTCCAAAACATAAAGTGCTTTGGAAGTTAAACATCTGAAAGTCTCTCTTTTTCTATATCATGTATAGAAAAAACACACATGACTCATTCCAAGAGGAAATAATCAAGAAAGAGCTTACTGAGTCATGAGAATAAATAAAATATTAGGATTACTGTATACTTTGATGTGGTGTTATGATAGCTAATTCCTTCCTTTTATGGCTAGCCTAATACCATGTTGTACTTAGTCATGAAATTAAGCTTCCTACATGATAGGGTACAAATGTCTCTCCATTCTCCAGTAAGTTAGAGTTTAGATTTTTACCAAAAACGGAAAATGTATCCCATTTGTCAGTTCAGAACCCTTTTTAAAACGTCAAAGCTGATATTGGAAGGCAACCAGTGACTTCAGTTCGTCATTCAGTATGTTCACATGACCTTTTCAGGCACTTATGGCTTCCAGACTTTAAAAGACCAGATCATAAAAAACATTTTAGATGTCTGCTATTCTTATGTTTTTTAAATGTCTTTTTAACACATAATAGATTTTTTTTCAATAAAATATTCTTAACACACTGAAACTGTTTTTACTCCTACCCTGTGACATCACTTTTGGTTGTAGTCAGGGGTGGAAATTAACTTAACTACTCCCCTTGGCAGGCTCACCTGCCAAGGGGAGTAGTAGATGAAGAAATCAACCGGCCAAACATATTTTTTACCGGCCAAAATAATAATTGCCTTTTTGTTTCACATCTACGTTTGTTTCAGTTCATTAATTTGAGATAATAGGGTATGTTGAATACAAACTTCATGAAGAGTCAAGAGTGAAATTTGAAAAAAAATTATATTATTGCTATTAATGTACTTAAGACATAACAGTAAATTGTTTTCTAAACTTACAAGATGCTTATTAATCATTCAGCTTTAATCTCATCACTGCTCACTCCATGCTTTCATATCAACTAAACCACCTCATCAGAGGCTCACTTTCTACAATCAACCTCTTTGCACACTCCAAGAAGCCTGGCATCCTGGCGCTGACAGAGTCCTAGTGCCACAGCATCACATTTTTTACATGGATACAGTCTATGGATCATAGTCCTTGCTCTTTGGGAAGGTCAGCTGGGCCATAAGAAGATCTGACAGTGTGTCAGACACTAGACAGGATATTTTGTGGACTGGATGTTCTGCTTCAGTCTACTTTTTATCTGTGTTTTTTCGTTATGTTGGTTTGGTTAGTACTCCGGGTAAATGTCGCACATTACAGTGGAGCTAGCTTGCTATATGCTAAAATCACGCCAAGCACAACTTTCATAGCTCCTAACACAAGCCGCTTTCACACTGCGTTACTTTCTGGGAGTATTGCGCCAATATTCCGGCTCGCTGTGCTGTATGAAAGGTACCATCCAGAGAGAGGGGTCTGATTTGATCCACATCTGACCAGGGACCATTGGTAGTAACAGACGTGAAACGATTTCTGCGTGAAAAGCCACAGTCAGCATGCTCTGTTCTATTGACACATAATGGTCTTTTTCTACTATGCTGGTTCCGGTAATGCCGGCCCGCTATGTGAAAGCACACAGGGTTGCATGATTATGCTGCAAAAGATTGTTCAGTATGAATGAGTGAATGCAACATGTTGGCAAATATTCTTTCTGTTTATTGTGGGATCTCTGTATGAAAGCTGGTACACTCTCTCCTCTTTCCCTCTGGACTCCAATCTATCAACGCCCACCCGCTTACAAATCTACACCAAACAAACACAAGTAACATGACACGAACATAAACAACAACCAGTGAAACCCCCTAATCCGTTTTGTTATCTGTTTTTACACCAGGGTACAGTGGGGAATATAATTGCCGTTTGGCGGGTTTTAGTTTCTACCCCTGGTTGTTGTTATATATTTAACAGAACACACTTTTGACCACACCTATCAGTAATGCTGGGTGTGGTCAGAGGTTAAACAGGCCTGAAACTTACCACCAGCGAGGACAGCAAAAAATTGCTTTTCAGCCAGTAGGTTCAGTATGTAAGTTTTAGTGGCATTTAATGGTGAAGGTTGCAAATTGCAACCATCCGCTAAGCCACTGCTCACCGCTCCCTTTGCAAGCTCATAGGAGAAGCTACAGTGGCCGACACGCTCTGCCGGCTCTTTTGCTGAATAATATGTGTGGTCTTTCTTTTGTTAAAATTTCAGTCTCTTCTTACTTCTAACAAACCACACTTCTTTTTGTTCTTCTTCGTTAGGGCTGCACAATTAACCTAATCCAATCGCAAGCGCGATGCCGTCATGTGTGATTACATAACCGCAAAAAGTGTGCTATTTAATAAAACAATAAATATGTAATCACAGCCTGGATGGGGTGAGACATTAAACAAAATTAAGCAAAACATTAAATGTTGAAAAATATGATTATTGACAAGTTAGTACGTAGCATTAACAAATTGGAGATCAATGTAGAGCCTTTTGCTTGCACAAGGATTACATTTTGAAAAACAACCCATAAAAAGAAACACCTATAACTGGTTTTAATACTTAACAAATGGTAAAGAAGTATACAATTAAATGAAATTCTAATTAATTTAGCATTTAATATATTATTATTGTAACAGTATACTATTAACTAAACATTATACTCTTGATTTAATACACCCCTGTACAGTTCCTCCTTTAGGTTGTGGATAGAGACTCACTCTGCATTAGACAGATGTACATTGAGCCAATGCCAGTGTGCCAGTATTTGCTCCTTCTAGCCTTAGAGCAACATGCTTTCCTTGTTTTGTTTTACATCTGTTTTACTAGTTATTGTTATAAATAATTTATTTATTGTTTAACTTTGTTCAAGTTGAGAAAAACACATTTAAAAAATGTCAGTATTTTTTGCATTTTCCTTGATATATAGGCTAAGCAAGTAGACTCATAGTACCATTTGTTCCATTATAATCGAATTGCAATATTGTCCACAATAATTGCAATATGATTTTTTAATGACAAAGCACGCTCTGTAGAGCAGTTTGTCCGTTTGGGCTACTGTAGAAATATATATTTGTATAATACAACATACATAGGGACTGTGGTTCAGGAGGTAGAGCGGGTTGGCCGTTAATTGGAAGGTCCGCAGTTCGATCCCCGGCTCCCCCCAGGCTGCATGTCGAAGTGTCCTTGGGCAAGACACTGAACCTCGAATTGCCCCTGGCTGTTCCGCCAGTGTATGAATGTGTGTGAATGTTAGTTTCCGTTTGAGCACTTAGGCTCAGTGTGTGAATGTGGGTGAAAGGTGAATGCAGATGTAGTGTAAAAGCGCTTTAAGTGGTCGAAATAACTAGAAAGGCGCTATACAAATACGGAGCATTTACATATAATATATACATGTATGTAGATAGAAATGGCTCATTCTAAACTAACAAGGTTTATTATGTAAGGTATAAACAACTGAAAACATATTGCATTTCTGACAATAGATCCTCCTAAATATTACACACTGAATCTTTAGTCTTTGTACACCTTTAGACTGACCTGCAGTTAAGGTTTTTTGGAAAATTATTGTTAATATCAGCTGTATGTACAAATGTCCCAGGACAGGATGTGAAAAAAAGAACTGAGCACAAAAACATACCAAACCCACGTTGATTTTTAGCCTTTAGTTGTCTGATTCATATCCGTGCTGACCACATGACCTTTTATTTTATGGGGGTTAGGGTTTTGTAAGCGTTCCCCATTAAGTTATCTCTGATGTACACAGACACATTTCATAATGCCATATAAATGAATAACTTCATAATGCTAGAACAGGCAGAAACATTTGCTGGTAGCAACAATAGCCTGAGTACAGCACACAGGGGTTTATGTAGATGTATGAGATGACGTGTGAGGGATGTTCAGATGATCTCCCCACTGACGATGACTCTTTGAAACATGCAAATGCAGGATATTTCCATGCCTGGAAGGTATCACCATGACACTTGGGGTATACAAATAAAAAATAAGAGGTATTCCTGCATTGGCATGATTTGTCCTGGTGGGTCACATGAGAGAAGATTGACACTTGCTGAATTTACAATACGCTTTAGGTCATTTTTCTGAACTATTATCCCTGTAGGGATTTCTGTTACGCCCAGGAAAGGGGCATTATTCTGACCGCTTTCAGAAATGACTCAATCATCAGGCCAGTCATTGAATGCGTGCACATGCATATGGATATGAGAGAGAGAGCGAGAGAAAGAGAGAGAGAGACAGATTCTGGCATGATGTGAGCACACACTTGTCTAATATTTGAATGTGTCTGTACACTTGGTGGGAATCAGCCATGGGAGTGTTTGTGTCAGTCTGTGCCGATTCCCACAGTTCCTGCATGTGCGTGGGTGCATGCGTGTGTGTGTGTGTTGTGCGCTCGCATGCATCAACTCATTGCAGAGTGGATGGTTATGCTCTCAAACAGCACAGTCTGGTTGCATAGCAACAAACTCACCCCACTCCCCTCTTCTGCTTTTTCTTCTTCTTCTTTTCTGTGTGTGTTTGAACTTACAGTGTAACCCGAAAACATTCCTTACCCTGTCACACACTCACCTCTTGAGTGTGCCGCTTTGCATAAACGACACCTCAGCGTGTGTTTGTGTGTGTGTGTGTGTGTGTGTTTGTGTTATGGATGCCTGTTATCTATGGATTCCACAGAGCTGAACACATGAAAGAGGAAGAGAGACGAAGTAGTCCTCCTCCGAGCTCGGCAGAGAGAGACGGGGGAACTGAAATCAAGCCCGCAGTTCAGCTTTATACTGTGGGTGAATATTGATGTTTTTACTCTGAATATCAGCGAGCGCTTTAAAGTCTGCCCTGATCTTATACAGTAGCTTTTTCATCTCTTGCTTTCTTTTTCTTTCTTTATCCACTCTTTCCATATTTTCCCCTCCATCTTTCTCTCTCTCCCATCTCTCACACACACACAGTGTCTGCTTCCACAGCGAAGTGGGAATTCTGTGTGTCTTGACAATCACATTACTCCCTCCCCACCTACCCTGTGGCCTAGATAGAGAAATATGCATAACTTCTTCATTTATCCCTGCAGCTAAAGTAGTACACTAGATAATTCACAGTACTAACAGATGCAGCAGAACTGAGTTTTATCATCCACTTGAGTGCTGTAATACCCTCCCGGTGTCGCGCTATTGCCGCTGTCACCAGATAAGATGCCACACTGATGTATTGATGTGTGTGACACAGGCAGCCTAAAGGCATCATCTCCATATTGAACAGTAATCATGACACAGACTATAATCATGGACACCGTTGAGAATAGCAGAGCCGCACTATAGCTCCAGATTAGGCTTATCTGTGGTGTAATTGTGTATTTACAGATGTGACAGTGTGTGTGTGTGTGCTTGATGTGCAGTTTTATGCATTCGACAATATGAGAAGATTGGATTTGGATAAAAAGGATTGTAATGTAGCATCTCACTGTGCGGCCAGCAGTGAGCTTGTTATGACCCAGTAATCCAAACATTAATAAAGTTAAATCCTACTAGAGGAAGGCAAAACAACGCTGGATTGGTGAAATGCTAATATTGTCAGCTTCATTGCTGCGCATAAAGGCAGGTACTCTAGAACATCCAGAATAAAATGACTGTCATTGTTTCAACGACTCAACATATTGCCTGTTGTTTGCAAGATGGTGGGTTACGTGTTAGGGAACAGGACAGAACTGACCCAAACGCAACATTCAGTTGAAAGTGCGTTTATTTAGAGGTAACAAAGGGGCTGGGGAAGAGGAGATGGAGGTGAGGCGGACGCTGGGGGACCTGGGCACGGAGGGCCGAGGAGCTGGCGAGGCGGAGGAAGTGAGGTGAGGGAGCCGTGGGAGGTAGGGGACCGGGGAAGTTAGTGGTGTGGAGGCAGGTGGACTGGCGAGGAGCAGGGGAAGCCGGCACCAGGTTGAGAGCAACGACGATCAAGCGGAGATGGTGTGGAGAACCGGGGTTGATATACAGGCAGGGATGAGGTTGATTGCTGGCAGGTGTGGCAGGCAGAGGAGGTGGCTGACAAGGTGCAGGTACGGGTCATTGGCTGGGCTCAGGAGCGGAGGGAGAGAGAGAGAGGGTGAGCACACGCAGGGGAGGGAGGAGACACAGGGAGGCCGGCAGAGTACAGGAAAACAAAACAGTGGGAGTAATGAAATGAGTAAAAAACAGGACACTCACCGTCAGCCGGGCTGCCCCCACAACATTGCGTTTGGGCGTAATTGTTTTATTTTGTTTTGTTCACGATATCGGGGCTACCCACAATGGGAAACATATCGACATAGTAACATGTCTATAAAGTGGAACAATCAAATTTAAAGAACCTGTGAAGAGCAGATGATTGATGTTTGTACTTAAGATTTTCAAATTTAGCATGAAGGCAGCTATAATCAATTTTCTAATAACAACGGATAACATACTATCTTGCATATGAAAGGTGTCCCTTGTAGTGGTAAACCCACAGAGAATTATCAGCTGACTCTAGAGTTCCCTTCAGTTTTTCAGAGAAAAGCTCTAAAAACCCAACTGTGCTCTACCCGCCTGGCACCAAATGGCAGACAGAAAAAGTCAGCAGCTAACTAGTCAACATAGTGTAGCATTTAGCAGCCAGATGTATTTCTCAGGAGTTTGTAGGAGAGCAAAGTGGAGCTGAGACTGAAAAATATTGGACTTGAACTCCAAATGGAGGCTAATGTCACCCCTTATTAGCTGGATGTGCAAACAGTCAACTTGCCATATACACTTTTTAAGGAGATGAGACGTCAGTGGACAGCACAAACCTACCTGTCTTCATGGTTTTCACTTTTGGCACTTTGACCACTGTTCAGTTTGTTATGCCAGGCTTTCTAAGCGTGAACCACTGTGCCATCCTCGCCAGGCTAATGATGCTCTACACAACCCTGTGGAGCTGGAGCTTAATGAGGTGAAGCAGGCCTGTCTGCAGTGATTTCAGCATGTTTGGTTTAAACTGATGTTATATGGCTCATATAGCCAGGATACACCCACCATTAACATGAACGCACATCATTTGGTCTCAGTCACTTCTTGGTTGTCATAGCTGTAAATCAGAGAGGCGTTCAGATGGATGTTAAGGCCTCATGTTATATTGTACACGGTATAAGACCAGTTTTATCTCCTGGTAAGGATGACTTCAAACCACACCTCACATCACAAACAGCCTCCCTTCTAGGAGGCAGGAGGGTGTGGGTGAAGGATGGAAAGTGTGGAAAGGGGGGGCAGTGGAAAAAAAGGGAGGGAGGGAGGGAAGGAAGCAAGGATGATGTAACATGAGGAGGAAGAAGGGTCACTGCAGCATCTAAACTTCATCTCAATGTTGTTGGCCTGGCTGACAGGATAGGTTGTCTCTCTGTGTTCTCTCTCTGTCTGCAGCCAATTGCGCTGTCACAAGAGTCACATTGCAAACAACTTGCACTGAAATTATAAGACCGTTTTGGGGCTTGGAGTGTTTTTACACTGCACTTTGCAGAGATCATTTGTCAAACACTGTCCGGCACTGTGGCTTGACTCTCTGAAGACAGCATTTTGTCGCCTGTCCAGTTGTCATGCGTAGGGATGCTGATGCTGCTTACCCAGTTCACTTATTTATTGCCACTGTAGCCAACTCTGTGAGCAACTTTATGAGCAGCTATTACAGGAAATCAACTGGTAATATTTTACTACGTTATGCAAATAAACAATGGAGTGATAATGATATTTTTGATGTACGGACACTCTTCAGGCCTCAATGTTAAACTTTGTTGCAACTGTTGTTTTGAAACTTACTGGCCCAAAGACAATTTTTACTGGCTCTCCTTCCAAAAGTTATTTATCAGTGTTACAACAAAGACTTAGTTATGTTATACTGTTAACATGTTTTATCGGTTATTAAATATATCCTGAATATAAAAAAACTAAACTAAAATGTAATCACAGTTCAAATTCTGAAAAATAAAAAGGTTAACAAAACAATTTACTTTAAAAACAAAGCATACTAACAGACTCAAACATGACCTGCTCTCTCTCCAGCTGACAGCCATTTAATAAAAAACTTTGCAAAGAGCAGCGGACACAAGTCGCCTCTATCCTGATTGACAGGTCGCCATGGTAGCGATGTGTTAGTCACAAGGTAGTCCCGTCCAAAAGCATATGCTGCATTATCATCTATTTCCCCCTAAATTGGACCATAATTTACTCAATGAACATCATGCTGTGTTGAAGAATACTTGAAACTAGCGACTGAGACTGATTACCGAGGTAATAATTCAGCTGACAAGTAGCAATATTTTACCGTTATTTCTAATGGAACCGGACTTGTTTTTGCAGTCAGCAGACTCGCCTTCTGCTGGCCTTTAGAGAGAATGCAGTTTTAGGTTCGGTCTGCATGGTTTCACTTTTCAGACCCAGAGGTTGCTGCTAAGATTAGAGAAATAACATTTGACAACCACTCGTCACGTTACTACATATCTGGATTAGACAATGGTGTGTGCCATAAGCTGCAAAGCAAATGTAGGATGTTGAGTTTCTAATTTATTTATTTTTAAATTCTAATGTTCTTGCACTGGCCTGCTCGGGTCAGTGAGTTACTGTGAGTTCAGCTGTCCTGACGTTACTTCTTATTGGCTCTGGGCCATCGGGCCACTGTTATTGTCAAGCCTGACTCTTAATTGAAAGCAAAGGCTGTGATTGCAGTTTTTGGGTGTAGACAAGCAAGTTGCTCACTTTTTAATGGCGTGCTCTGGAGTCTTTGCATGAAGTTTTTGAGAGAAAATCTGGCAATTACGTGAGCTGTTTGGCCACAAGGGGATGTCCCTCTCAGCTGGTCAGTCATACCCTGGACAGTCATAGTCCTGAACGAGAGTGTGGGCAAGGAGGGGCTTCTGCAGATGGAGTGCAGAAAGATGTTCATATTCATGTTACACTGAGTTGACATTCTATAAGTAGAATGTAAATTAGTAAGTTATGAAAAGATACAAGCAAGAGGAGCAGAAAGGAGAGTTGACATTGATGACAGGTTTTGATGACAGGTAATATGTCTGAGTGCACCACTGGTGTCTCTCCTACGGTGCCAATAAAAGTCAGAGGGTTGTCACTGCCAGAAATGCATACTTCACACAATGACAGTTTTTCACAGAAAATCCCAGCTATCACCAGTAAAACAGAATTACCAGCAGATAAAGGCTGCTAAAAAGTTCTTGAACAGTTGACAATCGGGCAGTTAGTGTAAGAAACATTTCCAATACCTGTAGTTATAGAGTAGTGCTTGGTTTCAGTTGTGTGTGTGTGTGTGTGTAGAAGTGCCTTGATCCATATTCATCACCCACTGTCTAATCCAGACACAGTGATGGTGCCTCATGAATTAAACATAACCAAATTGATGCTCGTTCAGGAGAATTAAGCGGGAGCTGGTGTGTTAGCTCAGATAATGCATTAACTAATTGATATAAAGCCGTCAGGAAATTAACAATTAGTTTTTTCAACTTCACTTACAAGTGACAGTTGTGACTGTCAGATACATATATATATTAGTGGTGGGCAATGGGCATAGATTAATTTTTAAAATCTAGATTAATCTCACTGTAATCTTGAAATTAATCTAGATTAATCTAGATTAAAATG
>JAPMOB010212368.1:47306-58281 GCA_029875015.1 Lepomis gibbosus | reverse complement strand
CCCCCGACCACTGCTTACACTCTCTTTGTTCCCCTACAACAAGAGACTAAATAACTGTGTCCATATGTGGGAAGTAACCACGAGGAGAATGAAGAGTAGGATGGAGGAGGAGGGAGAGGGACAAAATGGGTGTTTGGTTGGTTAACGGTTTTTGGCAGACCCAGGGCGGTATTTTCTTAGAGGGGGCAGACAGTGGATACCCCCTTGAGACACACACAGACACATAAACACACCCTCCCTGACGAGACTATTAAAATGGAAAGGTCATAGTGCATTCAAAATGAGCCATGAGGACAGATTTGCACTTGATTCACTACCCCAACTAGCGTGGCGTGTAAGAGAAGAGAGAGAGATAGACAACTGCAAGAGAAATAATTTACTCACCACACACTGTTGTGCTACAGTATACGGGCGAGAAAAAATATTGTTGGGATCATTTTCAGCTGGATAGATAATATCCCACTGTACGTGAGAGGGGAAAGGAAACCAAGAAGCTGAAAGTTTAGGCACCATGTACATAAATTCAATTAATGATTAGAGATGAGTATGTAAACAGTTAAGTCCCAGTTGTTTCAGTTTGGTTATTTTACAAAATAAACATAAAAACAGGTTGAAGCTTTGTTATTATAATCTTGTATATCGGGTGGTGTCCCAAAAGGATCATTTGTATGTATGGAGAGTCGCAGATGTCATATGTTCTTTCATGTAGGTGTAAAGCTACCAGGGGGTGGGTGGGGTGGGTGGTGTCTCTTGAGGTCAAAGGTCACTAAATCCCCTTCATAAGCTACCCCATGTGTAAAGGGAATGGAGTGTGTTGGAGGGTCAAGAGGAAACATTAATGAGGCAGCCGTGGTATCATGAGCTATTTCCTGAAGGATATAAAGTTAATCCCTCAGATTTAGCCAACAGTTTGTTTTTAACCAGATTACCTCACGATAATTGGCTAAACACCACTGCAAAGAATTCGTGAGGTTTGGTGTCTGTCCATAATAGTTGCATTACATCAACCAATCGTGTCATTTTATATAAATTACAGTGTCTATAATATTCAGTATTTACGTATCTCAGACCTCAGTAAAGCCAGGATCACCTACTGTTATCCTTTGGGTGCTGCACGATAGGGAATCATAATCTCAATTCCTTACAAAGGCATGGAGATGGTGCTGAACAGATGATGAGTGAGTGAGTGTGTGTGTGTGTGTGTGTGTGTGTGTGTGTGTGTGTGTGTGTGTGTGTGTGTGTGTGTGTGAGTAAACCTTCATACATGCATAAAGGGTTTTCAGTCTCATGGGTGTCTCTTGGTGTGTGCCCCTTCACTAAACACATGTGTAAGGGTTCAGGCTGAGGGGTGCTGAGATCAGACAGCGGTAGGGGGGGGGTTGGGATGGGTGTGAGGAATGCAGAGTCCTGGGGACAATGACGGGGATGGACTGGGGTAAACAGATAGGCAGCGATATGGAAAGACAGAACACCCCCCACCCAGAGCTCTCCCCATATGACCCCTTTCATACACCTCATCTGTCTGCCTCACACTTTCCGTTTATTTATTCTCCCTTTCTGTTAATGCTTGGGTAATGCCAGCCGAAAGGCAAATGACTATAAATGGTGCATTCTTTTGCCATCTGAACGTGTGTGTCTGCACGTGTTTGCCCTTGTGTCTGTGTGTGTGCACACGTAAGGGATCCAAACGGTATGTATGCTAACTGGGACTGGTTTAAGCTATAAGGCTGGAGCAGAATTGGAGGATGGGGGGTATGGGGTGAGGAGGGCGGGAAAGAGGGTCACACATCAGTAGTTGTGTAAAGGCTTGCCGTCCCTACTTCCTGCCAGAGATCAGTCTAAAGGGAGGCCCTCCATAATTCAATAACAATAATCCCCAATGAAGGCCCAATAAAGCAGGCCGCTGTGGGGTGGAACTAACTGGCCGTGCGCCTCCTCCTTCTCCAAGCCATCGGCCCATCACTGATTGGAGAGAGAGGCTGGGATAGTGAAATGGGGTAGTGAGGTGGGGGTCTGGGGAACAGCCCCAGCTGACATGCCGCCTGCAGCCAGCAGACAGGCAGACAGACAGAGATCCTGTCTATGCCTCCCTCCTCTCTAACATACCAACCCTGCCTCTTGTCGATCCCCTCAGCCCACCTCACCCCAGTCCTCCCCCTGCTGAGCAGGAGACAGATCCGAGGAGTACAGCTGCCTCCTATAGTTCCCCGGATGACTGAGCGGCCATGACCGCTAGCTTGGCCTTCAACCCACCACACAGACACACACAATCACACCTACACACACACACACTCACACACAGACAACTGACACCTAAACAGGCTGGGGTATAGAGAAGGTTTCTCAGTAGGGGTCACCTATCGATCATGTTTTGGTCAAATCAATCATCAGTCCTTTGATGTGGTGTGACTCCTGATTGACCTCTGGAATCCATAAAGTTATTATTTATGACATTCATGTCATAAATAATAACATCCTTTATACTCCTACAATACTTCACCTGAGGTGATGAACTCACTGTGGAAAGAAATAAAGCTTGTTTACAATAATTGTATTATAAGGTCACAACATGTGTTATTAGGGTGGAGTGCATCAGTGTCTAAATGCATGATGTGTGTATGTTTAGCCTTTCTGTGATGTCTGCATGATGACTCCATTAAGAGCTTATCTTGGTTTTTACTTGCATTAAGATGATCAAAGCTGTTGTTTCATGTGATGCACTGAATTGTTTAGCTATTCATTTGGTTGCTCAGTCAACCAGTGTCTGGGAAAACCCCACAGTGTTACTCAACTACGAAAACACAAAAAATACAGTAAGTGGCTTACATGTGACCAAATTGTATCTAATGCTTTCATAAGGCCTAGAGATGTAACACAGCAGACAATAAACGGTAACTAAGGCATAAGAATGTACTAATTGAAGTTAATTAAAACATGGGACTTTCTCATTGGGGTTTAAGTCTTTGATCTTCCAGAGGGAGCCCAATCTGTTCTTTCATACACAGACACACAGTGTAACTGGAAAATGTATTGCTTTCAGTGTGAACTATACCCTTTGTTGGAAATCTAAGCAAATGGAAATGGTATTTAATTTACTGAATGTCCACTATTCAGTAGATCATATGTCTATGGGCATTTTTATAATGAAAAAGCTTTGAACTACCATGAAAAAAGAGGGGCTATGTGTGCCCCTTGGATTTAGTTCTTGGATTTTAGTTTATTGGATGACCTGAGAAACATATGGAAAAAGCATATTAAATGATTTAATTAAATGTCTCAGACTTTGTTAAGTTATTTGTTAACATCATTCAACAACCCTGGACAGATGGCTTTCATAAATTAAACAAGAACTTTGGTATTTGCCACTGACAGGCTGTGGTTTACTTTTAGCTGGCTGTGTAAGGAAATGAAGGCCTCATTTTTAATGTCCAACATATTTCAAAATTCATGAAACAAAAACTTGAGATACAGTCCCTGAGGCCACATCAAATGGTGTAGTACGTGTATGTCACTATAAATTATTTTTGTGTGTGGGTGCATGTGTGCATGAATAGTATGTTTGCATCTACAGCCATACATCTGAATTAATGTGTGTGTATATGCATGTACATGCATGCCTTTGTTCCTGTGTGTGTTAGTAGGGTACTGCCTGTTGACAGATAAGAACTGTGCTGTGAGGGGTCTCCGAGAGGCCTGACAGATCTGTGACAGCGTGTGCCTGAGGACGGAGGCCTTCATGTTAATCCACTCTCATACATGTTAACTACACTTGGATAGTCCCACGTTGAGCTGCCTTAACACAGCCTGGTACAGTTCAACATAGCCCACAAACCCCCATGAGAGCCCCAAAAGCAAGCCTGACAGAGCCAAAACCGACCTCTTCATCACATAATGCCACAAAAATTTGCAAACACAGGCCTGCACGCTAGCTAACAAACACACACATCCGCAATCACTTACACACAGTGAAAGTCAAAGCAAGGCTGTCATTAAACGAGCACTGGTATGCTGAAAATATAAGCAGACACAGAGCTAACAAAGCAGTAGGAACAAAGAAGACAGCTTACTTAAGCTGTCTGAAATAAGCAGTTATTTTAATGATGGGGAGGCCATGAGCTAAGACTGTGTAGAAAAAAAGACACAGCATGCAGTCACTTTGTTTTTGTTTTGACTTGAACTCTACAACTATTCTGATCAGCCCTGACCCAGAGATCCAGACCAGTTAAAACAGAATATAGCTGCTATGAGTGGAGAGCGCTGTTGGAGTGGGGGTGGGGGGTCTGTGATTGGTCACAGCTGGCATATTTGCTTGGTGAGGACACTTCCTCTCTGGTGGGTTGTGTAGAGAATGGAATAGAGTGCAGGGTGCTGGCCAAATGGGCACCTCATTTGGCACCATAACTAACTCTGTTTAAACATAGTCTCATGCCAGAAATAAAAGGGAAGCTGAAACATCTTCATTCAGCTGGTCCCTGAGCAGTGTTTTAGTGTCGCTCCATTACTTTCTTAGAGTAAATATTGAGAACAGGAGAGCCAACAATGATTCATATCTCTTTACCACACAGCAGGGTCAAAGACCAGAACAGACTGAAATATTTCTTAAATAAAACTGACAGCACATGAGATTTTAAAGCACAGCCATCCAGAGTGTTTCATATTCCCAGTGATCCTCAACAAAGTCTGAACAAGAGCACGCTGGACTGATGTTGACACGGATAGAGAGCGAAGGCGTGTTTACTTTGAGGAGCTGAGTCTGTGCTGTCTAATCCACTTCTTGTGGGAACCTGTAATGCTGTCTGATACCTGTTAAGAGAGCAGACACGCAGAGGCCTCTGCGCTTTGCCCGCGCGGTCATGCCTCCGAATGGCTTTTCAAAGAGTAGCACAATAACTCATTATGAGTCACGGACAGTCTACAGTCCTACCCGCCAGTTTGTAAACACAGGATATGGTTGCTGTGGGGAAGTAATACACACACAAGCATGCACATACTCCCACAGAGTCAATTAGTGAAAGGGGATCAGACTGTATGTAGAGAGGCCTTAGGCAGTTAGTAGTGAGACAGGGAGTGCTAACCAACACTAGAGCCACTAGATAACTGATTGTACCAGGCAGACGCAAGACCATGAACTGGAAGGCAGGAAGACAAACGATGCTGTCCACACATGGCCACGTAATGAAACATTTTTGGTAAGCGTTATGTGTAGTTTGGAAATGTACTCTCTTTTGAATCACTCTCTCAGTGTGTGCGTGTGTGTGTGTGTGTGGCACTGTACGGCTACAGTGCTCACACGCCTACTAAACAAACACATCTCATTGTGCTGGTGCTCGCGTCAGTCAACAGCAGCAGAACTGAGTGCAGATACCACTGTAAAGGAGGCTTGGGTTGTAAATTGGATGTTAATGTTTTAATTACATCTTTGCTATTTGCACATAATTTCACTACCATTACCTCTGTACCTGTCCTTCAATCCCTCCTTCCCTAATGAAGAACAGAGAAATGTCAGTGAACTAGTACAGGAAGGATTACGTTAGTCTGTCTAACATCAACATCACAACAACCCTCCAATCAACAGAAGAAGTAGCATAATGAAGATGAGAGGTGTACGCACGCAGGTGTCTATGTGTCTCTGCCTGTGTGTCTATGTGAATATGAATGTGTGTTGGTCTATTTAAAAGGAATGAAAGGCAGATTTCAATACTGTGTACACTGAACAATAGGGCCAATCAGTCTCCTGGATCAGGCTTGATTAAAGGATGAGCTCACTGTAGGTGAGTATGTTGCAGCGATAATTTCACCAAGTACAATGAACACAATGAGTACAATGAAGTGGAGTTATGTAAAGATTCAACACGTATCTATTGTATCTTCAAAGACAGGCTGAGTGAACACTTGTGCTAAAACAGCATAGAGAGCAAGAGAACAAGTAGCCATTTCCCCAAACAATCTGAATGTTCCATCTTGATAGCCTTGAAAAGCATGAGCAGAATAACAACTGGCAGTGTAAAACAGTGCTATTCTCATTACCCTCTGTGGTGTGAATAGAGAGAAAGACTGTGAAGCAGGCTAATGAGCTAGTTAAGGTGGCAGTAAATGTCATTCCTCCTCTGGCGGGCCCCAGGCCGCAGTACTGCTACAGGCCATTACCTGGACAGGGACGCGTAAAGCTTGCGTCAGCACTTACTGCACTGCCTGGCATTCACGCATACATACACACACACAGAAAGAGAGAGAACTGTATACACACTTTAACACCACAACCCCTCTATATAACATGCATTACATTAAAAGCCTAAGTGGATCATGTTGAGGAAAAACTGAGTGAGCTGAGGAGACACAGTCTTTAGTCGTTTTTAATCTTCTTTCCATTGACAAGAACTTTAATGAGTAAAGAGCTTTTCTGGCTGCTGTCCACTCAGGTGTTGACCATGGTCTGATGACTTGTTAGCTGCTTGGCCAGTTAGTTTGACCTTTATTATTTATTCCCAAGTCCTTCTGGAAGGATTTGATTTCCAAATTGGATCACTGTAAGTTTCACTGAAGAGTGAACAAGGACACAGTCTGAAGGTGTTCAAAGTCTTGTCATGAGTGGACAGTGGAGCAAATCTTTGTCCTTTAAAGGCAGACACACATTTACACAGACTTTGCATGGTTATTTTTATTTATTTATTTAACCAAGTGACTAATTCTGTGCCTGTGGGCAACGACAAGCATTCATCTCAGGAGGGTAGAGTGGGGGTGGGGGTGCAAGGACAGTAAAAGTGAATTAATTCTATCAACTGTAGTTCCCAGACACCTTTTCTTTTCAAGCTACGTGTTTGGAATAAAATGCATTATTTAATAATAAATTCTTGTGTGTTTGAATATACTAACACTGTCAGTGTGTCAAGTGTCTTGTTTATTTTACTTGTTTCAGTCCATTCCACCATGTCACATGGATGAGACAGTCGTTGGTGGTCTCTTCAGTGTGTTATAAAACTCTGCCCACTAGATGCTTGTTTTATGCTCACCTTGGCTAGAACTCTAAGTCAGAGAAAGGCCAGCACTTTGATAATGACAAAGGTGATCAAAATGAGCTGTGTCTATGCACAAATGCACATTCACGCACACAAAGACACACATTTTGCACACTTTCACACCTTGAACCCAAGTGGATCATTAATCCTGCTTTTGTAAAAGAAGGAGAGCCCTCCTGCACTCACTCCAATCTCCAAGGGCCTCAAACAAATAAACTTTCTTTGGTTTTAAATAAAGCCCTGAGCTCCTCTGGATTTAAATACACTCTGGCTCTGCTTCCCCACTGGTTTCAATCCACCTCTGGGTCCAGAGTATGAAGTCTGGCTGCTGACCATATGGTCCCCACTGGATTAGGCTAAGAAGCCCCGGCCACATAATGGTGAGGCCCGGGGAACCATTAAAAATCCATTAATTGTGAATTCTAAAAACCCTTACAGCAATAATATGCTAATATTTCTTAGCACTGAAGACAGACTGAAAAAAGAGAGACAGCCAGATTCAATAGAAGTGAAATTCTCTGAGTGAAGAGGAGGGTGAGGGAGAGAATCCACAGACTGTTCCAGGTCCCTGTTACTCCCTAACATCCACTTGTCTGCCAGACACACTTGCACACACAGCACTGGGTGAGAGGGAGTACTGGAAAATAACGGAGGGGAGAGCTGAACATAGAGAAACTGCAGGCAGCAGAAGACAAAGAGGTCAGTGTAGTGGAAAACATGTAGTCTGACATTAAATGCAGTTCAACTTACTCACTTTAGCTCCAGAAATGCATGCTTGAGAGATCTACATGCACAGAGAGAAAAAAAATTTAAAAACAAGAGAGTATGACAGTCGGAGGGACAAAAAAGTGAGAAAAAGAAAAGGAGGAAAAACAGGAAGTCACTGAAAATGAAACAAAGATAGAGAGCAAAACTTGCCATCTGGATATCTTTTGATCTTCCAATATAACAAAAGCATTTGATAGCATTTATTTGTTTTGTGGCCAGGTGGCATGCTGCAGGGAAATTCTGCTTATCTATGCATTCCTCTGTATTGCAGAGTAGACGGTAGGAACATTAGACAGGCTAAGTCCCTACCAAGCAGATTAACCAGAGCCAGCCAGGGGACCAGAACACAGATTTGGGATGCATCGGCCAAATAAGATTTAGGCTTTTCACTGGCAATTACTCACAGTATACATTTCAATGCCTAACCCCGAATGCAGCTGATGCTGCCCTGGCTCTGAAAAGGACTTTGGCTAATCTGAGACTTGCCACTGTACCAGAAGCTTACAGTCTCCAGCTGAACAGAGCTGCTGTGTATCAGGGCGGGAGCTGTTGCTTTCATGTGTTTACATTCAAAACTCCTCTCCTCTGACTTCCTTTAAAGTGAGAAGCAGGGCTACTTGCTATTCATGGAAAGGCACTTGTTTATAATGTGGATGTCATTATTTCAATGTGTAGTATACATGTCACATTACAGCAAAGCTGTCTTGGCTGGGAAATCAACACATCAGCATCAATAACCACTGTAACCACAATGAAGGAAGTACCATATGAGTAGTTAGACAGGCTAGGCAGGCTTGCATGTGCAGTGATGTGCAGTGTAATGAGTCCTCTTCCTATGTGCATCCAGGATGCTGATGAAGGGAAAGGAGACTGCACTTGTCATTTCCCTGTTGGGCCCTTGGGAGCCAGGTGTCCCTCTTTAATGGAGGCATGTGGAGACTAACGTAGGTTAATGAGCTATGCAGTCCCCAAAGGAGATAAGCATTATAGGCTGTATGAGATCCCTTCTCATCCCTTCATCCCTTCATTGGTGTCAGACCCTGGGAGAGAAAGGAAGAACAAAAGATGTGGTGGAAAGGAAGTAGAGGTGCAAGCGAGACTGCGAGAGAACAGAGAGAGGGAAAGATAGAAAGACACAAAAGAGCCAAAAAGAAAGCCAGGTCTGCAGCCGTTTTAAAACAATTACGGCCTGGATGAGATTCACTTTTAAGGTTTCCACTGCCAAGCAAGGCCCAAATGTGGCAGTAAAGAGAAAACGCAATGAAATCGGGCTTAATCAAAAACAGATTCTCTACGACAACAAACCAAACCACACACACACACACACACACACACACACAGGAAAGTCGACACTTTACATATTAAAGCTCGGCAGAAAGGGAAAAGGCCTGTGGAAACATCAAATTGTAATGAGGAACACGCTCAGTGAGTGCATATGGGATAGAAAGGAAGAGACAGAAAGACAGAGAGATGTAATGATGATGAAGGAATGAGCGTTTAAATATAATTTAAGCCCAAATTGCAGATATCCTGTGAGCCTGTTTTAAGAGTCTTTGCTGTGGCGTTATACTATATGGCTTTACTGCGTTCCTCTTTTTGTCTTGCTCTCAGTTGTGGCTTAGTCTTTTGTTTGTCTGTCTGTGGCTACATGGTTGTATAAGCTATGAACTGAGCACGAGCAACCATCTGAACATGCAGTGTTTCTGTCCCCAAACGTGAATGTATGCTTTGCTAAGATGCTGCCAAAAGAGGGAAGTGTGAGTATGCTTGTGTCTGTTTGGTGTTGATGTGGTTAGAAATAGAGGATACCAACAGATGAGAGAGGTGCAGCTGAGAAAAGGAGGAAGGGGGAAACAAATATAAGGAAAAGAGGAAGGATAAAGGCAAGTGATAAGAAGATGAGTTAAGTAAATATGGGCAGAAATGTGGGGAAATAGAAGTAAGAGGAGATAAAGCTGCAAGAAGAGTAGAAAGAGAGAGAATGGAGGAGGTGTGACCAATTTTCTGTCCAGGAGCAGAGAGCATAGCAAGGTTTGTGGCACCACTGATGTAGAGGCAGCCCCACATACCGGGCTTGATCCTGTATAAACTCTGTCTGTTACTGCAGATCTGATATGGAAATAAGAGGCCAGATGGGAGCTTCCACTCGCCTTATAAGGGATTGTGGCTTGGCCTGGATGGATCACGGGTGAAAAACCATGGAGAATGAGAAAGAGAGAGAGAAGGGAAGAGACAGGAACACAGAATGGGCATTTGAGCAAAACAATGAGACAAACAGACAAAGATGGTGAAAAGTGGATATGCATGAAGAGAAAGAAGAGATATAGAAAATAGTTGTAGACAGCGCCAGAGTATGAGACTTGGAATGAAAGAGAGAAAAGAAATGGAGAACCAAACCAAGACGCGTTTTCTGATGATATTCTATTTTTTCAATGATCTCTGGTCTTTGAAGGGTGGATTCATCAGGCCCCGAATACAGAAACAATTTCCTCCTCGTCACACAATAGCAAACTTAACAATAGAACCCAGCACAACTCGATTGGTACAATTCATCCTGCTACCATTGTTTCAGACTGAGTCCCATTGGTCCACTTTATTTTAGGATTTTTCTTTACTGCCAAAAAGAATAACTTTGCCCTTGAGAAAGACTGCAGATGCAGAAATACATAACTCAATGAACAAAAGGATAGATGTCATGTTAAAAGCCTAGTCTGTAATCACACATGAATTCAATAAAATCCATGTTCCATCGTCATATTTTTTCCAACTAAAGCTTAACAACAGCTATGTTGGTATATCCCTTCATTGTACTCGCTTTGTTCTGCAGTGTATTCAGTACTAACAGCATTTCCTAGTCAAGATGTTCAGACAGTGGGAGCCAACAACCTGCTGAGAAACCTGATCAGCCACACTAATCTGATCATCTGCACTTTGTTCAAGTGTGTCTTATTTAAAGAGGACAGCACTCGCAGCATGGTGTAACCCAAACACCGTCCTATCCCCTTTCAATCAAGGATCCTGGGGAGACGACACAGTCATCTGATCCACCACACCTTCTAATCCAACCAGCCCCCATCTTCCAGTCCAGCTTGCAGCCTAAACACAACATACCTGCACCCAAATGTTCACCCAACCACAACAGTCTGGGCTTATTAGAATAAAAACTCATGACACAAGTGTTTCTCGTTTCC
>JAPMOB010212368.1:0-47230 GCA_029875015.1 Lepomis gibbosus | reverse complement strand
CCCCCAGTGTGTGTGTGTGTGTGTGTGCATTTGTGTGTGATGAAACACTCTTGAAATAGAGTGAAACACGTAGTGTCTTTTGAATGTATGATCAAGGGAGTTTTCGCACACCTCCCTCATACAAATAAGCGAGTAAAATTTGTATGTGCACCACACCAAAAAATATTATGCCCATGCGTGTATGTATTAAAACAGACAGTACACAAACCTTCAGCTGCATATATTGTGTTCATGCATGTCAACATTTAAAGAGATTCATTACACACTAATGGAAAAATACCTCAGGGAAGCAATATGCAAATGATGTAGACAAGATCTTTGCCCTCCAATCCCCAAATTTACCGATAAAGGGGTAACCTAAACTGGTTTGTCTGTTTTTCTGCTAATTCATTATCACAGTCAGCTAATATAGGTCAAACACACGCATACAAACACCAGACACACCTCCTCTATCTATCCACCCCACTGAGCCAACAGCTGCTTTCAGGAGCACCAAACTGTGGCTGCAAAATACACCAAAACACTTAACTATGACTGACAGTAACACGTTACTCCCCACAGAAATGTTTAACTGCCCTTTTAAGCAGAGTAAAAAGGAGGAATGTTGATGGTTTGCCACTGTGCTGTGATTCCATCAAATCATCACCTCTCTGCCTTGACAGTTAATCCAATCTGACACAGTGCACCCATGTCACCAAGCATGAGGATGCCTTAGCTCTGCCTCCAGCCCTGACCCTTAGCTTTAGTCAAGTTACCAGAGGCCCAGATAATGTTTTCCCAACCGCTAACCATTAGGGTTTAATGAATAACAGCGGTGGCTGAGCTGACCTTTGGCTCTTGCTCTGTTCTTTGATATCATGACCTGGTTAATGCCCCCTCTGTGGCCTGGCATGGGCTTTCTGGTGATACAGGTGCTTTTCACAATCACACAAATGCTCTGCTAGTTTCCACCTCTCTCAGTTCTTCTCCTCTTTCCTATTATACAGAATCTGTCAAGCAATCTATCCACCCACACATTCTCACATATCACATATTTTACATGGACTGTATTTCTTTCCCTATTCTATATCTCCATTCAAACAATATCCAGTGTCTGTGGCACAATTCTATCTCCCTATGTCTGTCACTGTCTCTTACCACTCAGTGTGTAGTGTGTCATTGTATGGCCGTTACATTGTGCTTTATGTGGTTGCTCTAGGGGTCAGATAGTGGCCTGTTACCTGTAAGAAAGATATTAAAAGCAAGTTACAACCATATACCCATTGATATTTAGGGAATATATCTTATTTTTCTTCTATCTTCTTTGTGAAAACAAAGAAGAAAGTGGATCTATGATCTATGAATATAAATACCATTAAAAAACATCAGTTAGAGCTTTAAAACAAAGCAGACCATGAGGCTTGAGTGTATCTCTGACCAGCACACAACATACTGCACACTGGTTTACAAGCTATGCAGAAGGAACTGTCCAATCCCATTAAGACTGCGGCCGTCTTCGCTGAATGGCTGGACTATTAAGAGGGAGACTAGGCTGACAGGTCTGTTACATGACAGCATGAGGCCAAGACCTGACATACAGCTGTCAAGAAAGAGATGCCCTGTGTGTGTGTGTGTGTGTGTGTGTGTGTGTGTGTGTGTGTGTGTGTGTGTGTGTGTGTGTGTGTGTGTGTGCTTGCGTGTGTGTGTTTGTGTGTGTGTGCGTTGTGAGTGTGTGTCTGAAAAACGCAGAAGTGACGAACAGGTAAAGGCTGAGTGAGCGGAGATTACCAGTGGCCTGAAATATTATCACATGCTATTAGCACTGTATCACTGTTCATTAGGTTGATGGCTAGCTGGAGTTACTTGACAGCCCTGCGGTAAGAGTGCGAGAGATGAAGGGAGTGAGAGAAATAAGGAGATAGAGCATGTATGGAACAAAAGTTAAAAGGAAATTGGAGCAAGAGGAAAATTAGGGAAAATGATAAAGGCCTGCTTGCCTCAATCACTCACTGTCAGAGATTCAACATCCAGGTTTTAGAGGTAAACAGGAGCATCTCAAAGGGAAACAGGACAGATGTGGTACTTAATGTCACATCAAGAAGGAACGTGGCATATTATCATAATTCCTAGTTCTTACTGCCATGACATTCATAATAAATGATAACCAGATGACTGTACAATGTCAAAAAGCATATATCAAAGAAATTATTTGTGTAGAGCTCATAAAAGCTTCCTGTAAACACTGTGAGATCATAGAAATGCATTAAACAATGCTGTCACCCAGACAAGCTAAACTCCCTGATAACTGCTGCAGTCTTGTATGAAGTAGAAGACAGAGGAGCAGTAAAGCTGTCCGACTATCAGACAGAAACATTAGTCGCTGTCACACTCAGTTTGCCTTCGCACAGACAACAGTTTAGTATATCATCAAAGCCAAAACAATTCTCATTTCAGAGATCTATTGGCACTGTTCTACTTGAAAAAGCCCTTGAAATGGAAGCACACATTTGCAAAGTAGATGAGAGGAATGCTGTTTTGGTTGCTTGAGTAATCTAGAATCATTATGCATGTTATCAAACAAACAAACAATGCATGTTTTTCTTTTTTCATTTTGTAACTGCTCCTAACGAGGATGATCATTAAGATCCATGTAAAATAGGGAAATTCATCAGGAACTTCAAAAAGATTCCCTCTGTTGTGGGCCACTGTTAGAGTTTCTGTGCAAGTTCACAAAGTAATAGTTTGCTCTCACTCCCTCTCTGTCCTTCCTTTCCCCCCTTTTATCTAATTTTGGGCCACTTTAAGAGCCAGCAGTAATGAATTGGCTAATCACAGTTATCTGGCCCATTCGAGTGCTTTGTAAAGCAAATCAATAAAGCTTGGCACTGAGCCAGCCATCCACTTTGACAGACGTTGCTCACTAATCTATTTCTGTTTTTTTCTGTCCTAAAGATGTTTACTCATTCTCTGTCTGTCCCCTTTCTCTCTGCGTACTTCAGCAAGGTCAGTGGGGAAATTGAAGAAGAAAAAAACTCATATTCCACGCCAGCTGGCAAATCAGAGGACAAAAGTCAAGCACTGAGTACTTAAAGTTCATTTGAGAGAGAAATTTTGTCTTTGATTGGTAGAACTGTTGGAAGTCATTTGAGCTCTGGGACACATACCTCAGGCAAAAAGAAAAAAAAATAACAAGGCCTAAACCTGTACTATGCTGTTTCCACAGTAACAGATCAATAACAGCGACGCAACAACTGATAAGAATTTCTATGAATTTCAAATGTTTTCCCAGTGGTGCATACATTGGCTGCAGACTAAACAAGAATATTGATAGGCTGCAAGGCCCCGCTTCCCAACACAGCTCCTTGCATAATGTTTTGGACCAATTTTTCTTGTGTTTTTATTGCACATAAAACATTCGATTGCCAGGATGCGTGGGCTAGAAATACCATATTCATAAGATTGAGAAAGGCTACTTCTTATTAACAAAACATGGGCATATTCAGCCTATTTTCACTTGTTTAATCTTTTTGCCTAACCAGGAAGACATGGATCTTGGTAGTCAGCTGCGTTTGATGTGGCTTCCCAGTCCTAATGACACTACTGCTCCCAACATTGGTAAAAACCACACAATCCACTGCCACAGGCACAGCATGACTCCCAGGCTCCGGATGTGAGTACAACAGTGTAAAAGCAGAGCCAAGAGCTGTGTCTTCTTTTCCAAACATGAGAAAATGTTCATGGACAAAGTAAATAATTGTGCCATCAACTTAATTTGTAGCCCAATCAGCATAATAATATGCTAAAAAAACAGCTATGCTCTTTCTACGTGTAGTCTCTGGTGCAAAGTGCTTCTAATCAACAATGGGTTAATTAATCTCACTCATGAAGTTAAGTCCAATTATAGGATGCACTCAACAGGATAATTTGTTTGCTAAAAAAGGAGAAGACATTGCCAATAACAAATCTAATAACTAAAATAAAAAATCTGTAATCTTGTTGATTAATGAACAAATAAATAGTGCCCAACATATTTATGAACATATGTGATTCTGTCTTTCTGTCTTTTGGGATTTGGCTACATTGGCATGGATGCATATTACTGCATATCTTACGGCTAAATTAAGCCTATATGTATAATATCCATCTGTAGTAAAATGTATGCACTGTATGAGTATTTGTCTCTTGTTGTTAGATAATGAAAAACGCTTCCTTCGAGACACTGGCAGAGAAAAGAGCAAGCAATTAGAGGAGGAGAACGGAGAGGGAGGCAGATAGAAGGAGAGAAAGCAACAGAGAGCTGTTTGAATGTGATTAATGAGATCACTGCAGGGTAGGCGGTGTCATTGTAATAGTCTGAGCAGGCAAGAGAAGGAGAAGAAGACTGGGAGCAAGAGTGAGAGACTGAGAAAGGGACAGGAAAGGAATGGGGGAAGGAGAAAAGAGAAAGAAAATGAGAGGGGACAGCCAGCTGACTGACCAGGCTACATTTAACTCACTGCTATGAAAAGAAAGAGGGAATGAGACACTGAGACAGAAAGGGAGAGAGTTAATCAGAGAGACTAAGAAGAAAAAAGCAGATATAAGGTCTAGATGAATAGAACGGCAGGGGCTCTCAGTATTCCTCTGGCCTTTTAACAGTCAAGTGTTTAGAGAAGCCTGGACCAACTCTGGCAGATACAGTAGAAAGGCTTGTCCTCTAAAGAAAGCCATGAAAGACAAAGCCTGCTGCTGAAGCCTGGGGATACCACTGGCCGCTTCTTTATCTGGCTCAGGGTTAAGAACTAAGCAGTAGGGGGGTCAAGTGGAGGCCAGGTTCTGAAAGGTCACACAGACATCCTACTAGTCCACAACTCAATGAACAAGCTAGTCATTAGCTAGAGATGGTTATGGTAATTAAACATATATATAGCAACCACCTCCAAACACAAACACCCATAGCCCATTTCCATACATATTATTCTTCCAGATTTAAAATGCCACAGAAGTGTTTAAATGCATTGCCTTAATAACGCACAATAAAAAAGAAGTCATAGCTTTTACTATAAAAATTGTTTCTACAGATAAGGCAGACACCATAAAGCTTTATGTTCTATTGTGAAAGAAGGCCTTTATAAAGTACAACTTAATTATATTTGCACTTCTCCAAATAGTGCTAATTTTACTGTAGGACATTTGATTCAGCCTTTTGAGAAAGTGCTGCAGGTTGTGTTAGGAAGGATACTGTTCTTTTACGGACAAGTGCTTTCTGTAGGCTATGATGGCTCCTGGCTGTTGCCAGTGGGCAAATGGAGGTGGAGGCTGTGTTGCTTAGTTTAACATGATTAAAAAGATGCATGCAATTTAGCAGCCCAGAAAATGGATGTAATAGATACATATTGGCAGCTGTCATTTCAGCTAAAATGCTCCTTATGTATCCATGCCACCTGTCAATTTGTTGTTTTGCTTGGTTTGAAATGTCAGTTGTCTGTTTCATAAACAGGTGTATTGAGTAGGGTAGTTTTCATTTAATTTCCAAAACAAAGACAGTCATTTAACAAAAGAATCATGCAATTATTTGTTCTGTGTGGGATTAATTGGACCACACCATTCAGTCTGAAACAAAGTGATGCAATGGTTATTATAGAAGGCATTCAGTGAGAAATAACAATTTGTGAATATGACGATTGGAAACAAATTCTACCTGGTGGCAATTGTGACAATGCTTTTCACTTGTAATTGTATTTCTTTTCATGTCAGCTCAAGGTTAATGTAAGTCATACAGTGACAATGGAGATGTTTAATAAAGCCATTAAAATGATTAAGTCTTTGTGTGTTTAGGTTGTTTATTTGCAATCCCATGAGGATGCACTAATGACCAACTGGAAACAACAACTAAAAGTTGTTAATAAAGTAAAGTGAACAGAGTTCATGTTCATATCATACTTCATATATCACGATTGTCAGTATATGTGTATTTCTGTGTGTGTGGTTTAGGGGATGCAGATGACAGGTCCCATTAGTTCTGTTCTCTGAGTAATTTGTACCCCTGGGGAAATGAGCTTCCATTATGCTAGGTGCATCATTCTCAATGCTAGTAAGAAACTCTCTCCTTCTTTCTCTGTGGTTGTCTGTCTATACATCTGTTGAATATTTTGACTCTCCCATCGCTGTCCTGTCACACATGTCCTCCTCTCTCTTCCTCTTCATCCTACCAAGTTACCAGGGTGACAATACAGGTGGCCTACAATAAACAATGCGCCCAAGGGTATATACAACAGAGTGACAACAATCTGCCTACGTGATCTCTCGCTTCCACATACAAATCCAGACCAGGCTTAGCCAGGCCACACCAAAGCAGGGCCTGAACAAGCCAAGCAGGTCAGCAGCCTCTTGGTTGACAGGCAACAGACTGGCAAGACTCTCGGATCACATGAGTGCGACAAATCCAAGGACTAACTCTGAGCCTCACTGGTGGTGAACACAGCATAGAGGGGTGAGAGAGGGATTCGAGGGGGGGTTGACCACTTGTTCATCAGGGCACTGTTGGAGCAGCTGCCTGCATTTACAAGCCTTTCAAGTCCTAAACACTTTATGCAATATTATCAGCTGCTACCCTCAACGACACTCCAGTACTGTCTACACAACACACACATCATTGCTGCTATTCAGGCCAGTGTGAGAGCCAGATGAGTCAGCCATGCACCCTCTGCTACATTAACCAGTTCAACAGGACTGGTCCAGTTAAACACCTGAACCACCCTTCAAGTTGTCCCCTTTTGTTGCCAGGGGCATCATCCAAACCAATTCCTGATAATTCATCAGGGCATGATGAGAAGAATTAATTAGGCCGAAAGCAGCACATCATGGTTGAGGGCTTGAAGGATAAAGAGCCGGAAGACATTTTTTTCATCCGTAGTTTACTGCTGATACAACCCAACTCTAATTACCCCGACGTCCATTCAACACTCACATCCACCACCATAATGTGTGGTGTTTCAAAAAAGAAAAATAAAGTATACAGTGCAACTGCAAATACTGAGGAAATATTAGCCTAAAACTACTGAAAGAATGCCTATTTTAATAAAACAGATATATTTTAATGCCAAGAGTTCATGAATCATTTACATATTACATGATTTGATAAATAAACCTACATAGACCTGAGTAACTCTGCTGAATGTAGAATGCAGGAGAGGATGCCATCTGGGAATGCATCTTTGTAGTCTCAGGTTCAACAGCTCTTAACCGCCACTGCTCTGTATCAGAGAACTGGGATGGAGGATGTTCATTCTCACTGCGAATTGACTCTGATTAACAGGAGAATCTTGAAAGTGCCTATGCTGAGCTTGCATTAACCTCCTCATTCATCCATTGCCGGGATGTCTTTCAACATGCATGCATGCATGCCCTCCATCTCCAGCAGTGCTCCCTGTGGCTCATCTCCTTAATGCCATCGTTGTTTCCCACCAATCCCAGTGCCCATGTGGGATTTGTGTGTGTTTAAGCACAAAGTGAACCACACACAGCCAATTTCAATTTAGATGATGCAATTCTTGGGTAATATGTATCCAAAATAGACTGCAAAACAGATCGCCTATCGCTATAATTTGACCTGCAGAGCCCTTTAACAGTCTTTTGGTCTTTGGATATACAGGAGTGATAATGTAGATGATGGAGTCTGGTCAGTATAATATACAGCCTGGTGAGTATCAATGTAAATCTAGGTCCAGAATTTAAATTGGACATTACCTCATGGGCAGGACTACAAGCTAACCAAAACATCTTCTGATGTTAGTGTAAAGTGGACTAAAGGTCTATTTTGGTCTGTTTGGACCTGATTGGAAACTGGTTTCACTGTAACCTAGAAATAAACTAGAATATTGATTGCCCCCTAGCAGCTTCCTGCTGAGGAGAACATCTGCTGCCCTCCACAATCAATCACTGCCACCAGGGGTGCCACCCAGAAGTCCACAACCGGTTTCTGAAAGCGTCATCACACTAGACTACACATTTATCACATAACGTTTGTTTGATAGTACTAGGTTTCACTCTAGGGTCGGAATGAGAACATGCCACCTTCATAAAATATAGATCCATTTATTTGACACTGCCTCACATAGTAAAATGTAAGCACTTAACACTCTATACACACAGCATGGCAGTGCTAATATAGTATATGAGGCTCACAACTGTAGTGGTATTGTTCCCACTATTTATGCAATATCCTCACCTTAGTGTCTGCTTACTCCCCCAGCCTCTTAACCCCTCTTCCTCAATCAATCCCCTGCAAAAGCCGACTACAGGCAGCAGTATCCGCCAACACTATCCCCTCCTGCTTTGCCATGCTCCAGCAAAGCCCAGGAAACAACAGCATACGCAGGAGCCGGTCTGCAGGGAGAGCGAGAGGTGGAAGGAGGGGGGCGGGTAGGGAAGGAGGAGCGGGATTGAATAGGGAAGCGGGAGATGGAGGGCAGGGGAGGGGGGATTCTTTGGGAAGGGAGCCAATCCAATTACAGGCAGCGGTGCAGCCCTGGTTTCTTTGGCGGCACTAAATTCACATTTCAACGGTCTCTTCCTCCCTCCCCCAGTACCTTGCTCCTTCTGCTTCTATCTTCCTGCTACTCTTTTTCTTATGTTTTCTCATCATGGCTCACACCCCCTAACAGTGTATCCCCACACAACATCCGCCCTTTCCACCCTGCCTGTCTCTCTTGGGTGCATGAAAACGGTAAAGCTATAGAACTGTATCACCAGCAAAGCATCAAACCTTGCCACCCTATAGTTGTGTCATGCTTAGATCTGAAGGAAGCCTGCAGCATCCTACCCCGCCTACAAGCCACACACAACTCTGTAAGAGCTTATCAGCCTTTTGCAGAGGAGCTGCAGCCTGGGCTCATCAGGTCACCCTATCCTTCTGCCCTCCCTGTGACACCTGAGGGAGTGAATGTGTAACACTCATAATGTAAACACATGCACATTTCAAACACACTGAAACACACACACAAACACCTTAACAATGACAGTGAGCAAACTAGTCATCTTGCTACCACTGTTATGCAGGGTTATTGATTATTCATTACCTATTAAAAAAGTAAACATTTTTCCCACACTGGTGCAGACTGCCACGGTAGGTAGGTTAATTGTGGTCATTCTCACTTTCATGCACATTAGGTGGACAGTCAGTGCTTGTTGAGTCATGTGCTTGCATGCAAATCATGACTGGCCCTCGTCCAAAAACATACCTGCATGCAAATGTCTGCACATTGGTGCAAGTAACAAGTCTAATCGGGTTCAAATGAAGCCCAGCAATTCCTACTTCAACAGCACTGTTATTGGGTAATATGAAGGCATTCAGAGTATTTCTACAATAAAGTAAACATTTTCTCATCTAAGTTACCCATACTGAGAGGGGATAACTAATTAGGATGACAATAAATCAGATGACATTCATCACTGGGAAGTTAGCTAATGTGTTAGTGCATGTGCTATTACTACCTTATTCTGTTGTCATGTGGATGAGCCTCTGAGGCTGAATGCTCTACAAGGTTTTTGTGCTCTGGCCACTGGACCGCGGTACCTATTCTCTAGGTGCTCCTCTCATATCCTGGTTAATTCTTCCCCAATGTGGCGTTACTGTGGTTACAGTCATGCCCCTCTGAGGAGCGAGCCTAAGTACACAGCACCACGCAAGGCTATTTTGCATGGATTGAAGGCAGAGGCGTCAGCTACAGACAAGATTGTGGAAGGAAGCAGGGAGATAAAAACTATATGCAAGCAAGAGCAATGCAGTGGGGAAAACACTCTTTTTTGTCTCATCTAATTTAACCGAGTAGAAAAAGATGCTAAATTATTAAACAGCTCAAACAGGGGATTACACCGAATGAATATTCTCTCCACCACAGCCTGATTGGTATTGATTTAATTATGAATAGATGGAGACCAAAATAACCCAGGCCAACACCATTTGTGTTGCTTTCCCACACTTGGAATAACATTAACTTGCTAAAAGAGGTATCAAATTGGTTTTAGGAACTCTCTTTCCTTTTCCATATCTTCCACTGAGTTTCATGCAACTGTTTTTAGTAGGGGAGGGAATGACTATATAAACCAGCTATGGCCCTGTGACATACTCCTGCTGTCACTCAAACAAGCACCCCCATGCGAGGAGGAGCCAAGTGAATACTGACATATCCTTCATCCAACTGTCTAATCTATTCTAGAAAGCACCATCAGTATGCAGGACAAACAACTAGTGTGCCACAATGCACCCACATGTGGACACATATCTACGTTCAAACACATCATTACCATTTTAACATTCAACATATAGTCTAAGCATCAGCATACTGGGGTGATGTCAGAGGCAAAACAGTGCAACAGCTGTTCTAAATTAATCAGCAAAACATAGGCACTGATTCACAGTCTCACTCCTCATATCATTCAAACCCAGAGAATAGCTCACTATTCTCACTGTTCAATCTAATCTTCGAGAAATTTCATCTGATACTTTATTTCCAGTGGCAGGGATGTGAAATCTATCATTATTAAGTGGCCAGCAGCCCTTAACCCTCTGTGGCGTTTGTGTTCTCTAACCAAGACTAGGCAATGACATAGATGAGGTTTAGTGCACGGACCTGCTCTCTTTTTTGCCTCTCAGTGGGCCACAGGCAGAAAGGTGCCTATTAAAATTAATGGGCCAGTGCAGGTTATTCAACACTGCGACACTGCGACACTGGATCTCACTTAACAAGGAACTGGTAATGACCACTACAGTGAGCTAGCCATCGCCATTACCCCTCTCCGACGCTTTGACAGCAGGCATTAAATATTAAGGAGATACGTTTCCCAGCGACCATGATCCATCTGCACGGAAATAGGACCACTTCACAGTGTCTGTACCCCATGGACCACTGGACAGCCTGAGTCCTTATGTATCACAGTGATGAAGTGAGCACAAATCTCCAACAACAGGCCTGTAACTGCTGGGTGGGAAGAAAAAAGCAGCTGGAACTCACCTTCTTTAGACGTCCACTCTTGGTGCCCACAAAGGCTACACAGTAGCCATTGTAGACATAGGAGGTGACAGAAGTCATGCGGTCCCGAGTCTCGGTGTAGAGAGTGTGACCGGTCACCAGCTGAGAACCACCAAGTGGCTGGTTGATGTCCAGACCACAGAAAGAGTCGTCAATGGGCACCGGCTGCAGACAGAAAGGAAAACAAAAGTTATAGAATGACGTATGAATGAATGACAAGAGAAAAACAGAAAGGTATTAAAAGAAAAAAAAGGTGATCATGACTATGAGACAAACAACTGTAATCCCATGTGAGAGGGAGTGACAAAAATACCTCAAACTTAGAGAATAAGACATTAGGAGAGTGGTGAGGCTGAGACACTGAACATTATACAAGAAGACAGCTCAGTAAGAAGGAAAGATGAAGGTGACAGAGTGAGACAGAAGGAGAGGGTGATGGTCAAAGTTGTGGAAATAGTGGCGGTGCCAGAGAGTGACAGGGACGGGAACGAGGGGTTGAGAGAGGTGAGCCTGAAAGAGAGAGGGAGGTCAGAAGAAGGTAGAGGTGTGCGGGTGAGTCTCCCAGCCAGACAAACGTTTGCCTTTCTGTTCCACTTGGCAGACATGTTTCAGCTCCGCCTGGCTGAGCTCCACCTTGCTCTCACTGTGGCTCATTACCCGGACCTATCATCACACCTCTGCAGGAAGACACATACTGCATGATAACTATGTGCACCGGCAAACACACTGCGTGATAACCATGAAAACCTGAAATAGGCCTGAAAGTGAAGAGGCTTCAATGAACTGTATTTACCCATTCATTAGAAAATAATCACTACCATAAAGTCTTGTAAGGTTTGACTTCAGTTTTTAGGAAAATTTGGGCATGATTATACCATACATCTTATAAGAAGAGTGGAGACTTAACTCCATCCTGTAGAATGTCTCAAATTAAAGAGGAGGTGATGAATGAAGAGCAAGATAGTGTTCTTTCTGGTGTTGTATCAGGTCAGCTGAGACAGTCTGAGTGGCAGTGGCCTCCAAGTGCCACATGGAGTAAGTCAGATGGCCAGACAGGCATTCTTCCCGTGTATATATCCTATAGTGTCAATCTCACAAACTCTATCTTATTCTCCCTCTGAATATATATCCCTTCTACCCAACTCCAACTCAATAATTCTCTTTCTGTCACTATATCTATCTCTCGTCTGTCTCCTCTCTGTCTTCGTCCCTGTCAGAGTGGTATAAGCAGACTATGTTGAGTGACATTTCCCACTCTGGGAGGCAGCTCAGCCTCTCACTACATACCATGGCTGTAAAACCTTTCAGTACTACGCAGATTTTCATGAGCAGAGCAAAAGCAATAATGCTGACAGGGAATAATCTCTTGTAGTCACGCCCCCCACTTTATGGCATTTCCTTTTATTGCGTTTGCCCAAAATAGCACAGAGTGCAATGGGGTACTTCATTACAGTATTTAAACTAAAGAAAAAACAGGTAAGCGTACATGATTCTTTTCTCTTATGGTTATAAAAACCAAATGTACTGTATATATGTGCATAATGCTTGTTTTAATCATAAGCTGATTAGACACAGAATAAATCACATAGAAAAGCTAGCAGCTCTATTAAGGAACAGCAGTGAGATCCAGACATTGGCTTATCAATAGCTACTCCCTCAAACACATGCAGCTATTCCACATACGGTCTAGTGGGCTCCACACCATTTGGTTTTGATTATATCTAGATTGTTGAGATGATGTACGCTTAGCGGACTTGGCAGCAAAGATAAATCACACTGGACTCCATGTGGTTGAGTTTTTTTTTTTTACCTTGATGCAGATTTTTTTGTATTCTTATCACAAATCTCACATGTAGTGAAGAAAGGTAATTTGCCATGTCTCAGTCTTTTACACATGATACAGATTACATTGGTTATCTTTAGCAGAGCTGAGGAGACAAAAATAGACTCTAACCCTGTGTGATTAATCCTTATCGAATAACTCACAATATAGTATTGAATCAATGCTGAAAAACAGTTATCCTGGTCTGCTTCTGTGCTTCAACAGTAGACTACATAATCTTGTTAAACAATGTCATAATCGGTTCCATTTGGTGTGGAATTTGAATGAAAGATGAACTAGATGTGACAAGATCCAAAGTTTCCTTCCCAGGGTATATCAGTGATATCAATGTGAGCTCCCCTTTGCTCTCACGAGTTAATGAGTTAATTAGTCGATGGGGCATGAGCAATAAAGTAAGACAGGATGATAGTGTTATTCAGAGAGAGACATACACAGACAGCCTGATACAGAAAGAATCCCATCATTGCTCTCCTGCTTGGGACTGACTACAAAGATGGTGTGAATCTCCAGATGGCAGAAGGCTGGACGTCTGGGTGATAAATCTTTGATTGGCTGCTGTGTCTGAATCCCCTGGCTCAGCCTCTGTTCCATTCTCAGCCTCAGCTTGGCCTGCATGTAAGCGAGTGTACACACAGTTAAATGTCCACAAGAAGGGAATGAGAGCTGGGGGTATAATTAAGGTTCTCTGCTTTGAGCTCACTGGCTACCTGCTGTTAGCAATGGACCAGAGGAAAGGCACTGCGACTGCATATGTAATTTACTCAGAAACCAAGCGAGGTACTGTTAAAAGTTAACAAAAAACACAGGGTTTAGTCTAACCTTGATTCACCTCATATTTTGATTGATGTCAGATATGGGCGCATTAAAAGTAGCGCACAAAGAGATTCTGGAACATATTTATTTAAGAATGACACAATATGAAATATATGTGCACTTTAAAGCAGCCACACTACTTGAGTTGGGATTTAACAGCACGCAGACAATGTTGGTATGGTTGACATATCCAGTTGTTAAATGTAATTTGTATAAGCTTTAAGATTTCCTCATCCATTGACATCTATCTGCATAATCCACATTATACTATAGATTTATTGGCTGCTCAATGAGCATGGGCACATGATCTTAAGGGCTGTATTTTCTTATCTATGCGGCTACACCACACAAAGCTTGTGTATCCTTGTGTGTAATCTGAAAGGAGAGCAGAACGTTATTGGCAGTGCATGCCTAAAGAATAGAGTGGGAGGTGCAGCTTTGCAGGTAACGGTTGGCATCCTTCAGAGCACACTGAGATGATTGGGGATTCTTCTGAGGAAACAGAAAAAAGGCTCTAATTTGAGCTCCCACAGATAGAAAGCCTCCCAACCTCAGAATTTTCACCACTATATACCACCATTTCACCTTCTTCCGCCTACTCTCCTTCTTCCAACCTCTTCTCCTGCCTTCTCAGGAGCTAATAAAACCCAACAGCTCTAGTTCAAGATAATGTCTCCCTCCTCCTGACAATCACCTCTGACACTGTGCTAATGGGGAATTTACTGATTTTAATAAGAGCGGTCAATTGAGAGACCTAGGGGGATTAGCAACAAAGAAAGCTGATCAGTGACTCTCATCATTGTGAGGGTAGGGATATCATTAAATCCTAAAAATAAATTAAGACCTACACCACAGCTCCATCACACACATACACACATACTGTAACAATGTGCTGCATTCACAAGCCTTTCCTACGTACATCAAGTGAAGTCAAGGAGGAGGGAACCCTCCTCTTCATGCACACATACAGCACACATACACAACACACAATGTAACTGACTAGTCATACACTTGGCAAGTCATTAATATTCTTAAATTCCTATTAGCAATTACAGAATGAAAGCACAGAGGACTGTAGCCTCCTGGGAATGAGGGAAAATCAAGACTTGACAACACATAGCAGATACACGGCCTTGTGTTATAGGATAATTGGAGATTTCAGAAGGAATAGTCTGGTGTGTGATCTATGACAGCAACAGAAGCAGAGTAACTTGAGCAATACCCCCTGACTACTTTTTCACGCTCTAGAAGGGGAGAGTCTGTTTATTTGTATTGTGCTCAAGGAGAATATTATCACATTGATGGTTGCCAAGAAAAATAAATCATCCCTAATTTATGAAATATACTTGAAAGTGGATGTTGCCTGATATCAGAGCTGCAAAACAATTTGACGTAATTGCATGAAGTGAGAGAATCGTTTGATAACAGAGAGTATGCTACGCAAGGCAGTCAAAAGCATTCCCTGATGATTTCTGTGTTTGTTTTCATTAAGCCTACGCCCTCAAAACTTTGAACAATGTTTCTAGGCTCACTGAGAACCTTTGGTCTTTGCCTTACTGTCTTATTTTAAGGAAGGAAACAAGATGTAATTTCTGAATTCTGACCATTAAAAGTGTCTCTTCATTGGTTGCGGGTTGATTACAACGCAGAGATAATACAAATAACTACACCATATCAGTGAGATCTTGAATCACGTAAAAGTATATACAGCTGTACAAGAATTAACTGCGTACATAATAATTTACATTTCCAAATAGGAGCAGCTTTGGCCCGTTGATCATTCTGTACAATAACAGATTGCCATCATGTGGAAAAGTTATATTTCAGTCATCATTTCCATATAGTAAGTGAATGTGTGCATACTGTCTATACAGTACATTTGTGTATGTGTGCATGTATAAACATCTAATTAATCAGTGTCTATCACTGTAACTCACTGCTTTGGTGCACTGCACATCCTTCCCAAGCAGCCAGTTGAGCTCCAGGTTTCCTTCTCCCTGGTAGCAGGACTGCAGGCGCTCCTTAATTCGTGCATTGATGTCTCGGATGGTGAACACGCAGAGTGCTGAGTCATCTGGAGGACGATGGAACTGCTTCTGGCCCTTGGAGAAGATGGTGAAAAGCACATCATCTTGGGCACTGATGTTGAGTGAGGCAGCGAGAACACGGCCGGGCCTGCCAAGGTAGGCAGCCTGCAGTAGCCGATACTCAATGCCATTCTTCACACAGCCAATGGGGAGTGAGACGTAGGAGTGAAACTTGCGATCATCTTTGCAGAGGCGGACAATGCGAGAAGTGTAGAAGAGGTCACTGGTGGATCCACTTGATGACATGCTGTTCTCTGGTGTCTCAGGCTGGACAGTCAGGAAGTAAACAAAGCTGCCACTGGCAAAGCCGTAAACATAGTAGATGTCAAAGTGGGAGACCAGTGCCAGCGTGTCTGATGGTATCTTGATGAGGGAGGACACAAAGTCAGTGTGCAATTCATAGTCAAGCATAGCAGATGATTCTGGGTCACGGGGCAGCTTTCGACTAGAGATGGTAGGAAAGTAGTCCTGTTTTCCATCTACTGCTGTGCCAATAAATAGGGTTCCATCCTGGCCCTGTGAAGGCACAATGACCCCATACATGGTCCCAGTCTGGTTGACACTGGAGAGGTAGTGCTCTTTCTTGTGGGAGGGCTCTACTAAGATAAAGAGGTCATCCAATCTGAGGAGTTTACAGACACCCTGGTAGAGGCTGCCACAGGCCAGCAACCGATTTTGTGAATAATCAATGAGGAGAAGCTTGTTGACATTGTTGGTAGATACAAGGGGCTCAGAACAGGGCTGGACAATCAGAGGGGGGTAGCAGGCCTTGTTGTCATCCTCTGGGCCGGTATCATGGGAAACAAGGAGGGTCAGGTTGCCTGAGAGCTTGTACACACGGTTGACTGCTCCAATATACAATGCCCCTGTGGTTTGGTGAACTGTCAGGTGGTTAAAGACCCAGTCCCGGCGTTCGGGGTGGAAACTATTAAATGTTTGCCCAGTGCACAAGGCAGGGATCGCTAAGAGCCAGAAGCCTAGCAGAGTAGCTGTTGCTCCTACTTTAGGGTCAGGTGATAAAGTCCTGCGTGTTGCCTGCTGGACCTCCATCTTCATTGGGTCTGCAACAAAACTGCAGAGGGAGCAGAGAAAATGGGTGTATGGAAGACGGGAGGAGACCTTTGCCTTTTGTTGTTGAAGGCTAACTTGCAGGTCAAATCTCCACAAGGTTCTTCACATGTTTCTGGAAAAGATAACAAGAAACAAAGAGAAAATATATTAGATATCACAGTATGACTCATATATCCCACAATGCCAAATGGAAAAGGCTCTTCCTTAAAGACTGCTTCAGTCAAAGTCAAAGTTCATCGTAAGACGATGAGCTGTGGAAAAGAGGAGCGGAGGTTTAAAGAGACAATAGGCGGAAGTCATTACGGTGCACATTCCAAGGGAGCTGCTGGACACAGCAGGACAATGCAGGAAAGAGAGGCTGGTTACAGCAACGGAAATTAGCCTGACCTGACTCATACTACCGCTGCTGCTGTCAAACACTGAGCAAAACGGTTTCTAAGAACAGAACATCTAAAGCAGCTTTGCCCACAGACTCACATTTCACATAAAGACTTGAAGACATGGCAATGACTCATCAGACTTAAATTCCATTGAAAATGTATTTAAAGGTATTCAAGCATAGATAGAAAGTTGAAACACAATTTTATCTAGAACAGATCCAATTTACATTATCATGATATAAAATAAGTCTTTAGTTTTGCTTTTCATAAAAATCTAACAATAAATGCCCATACCACATACATGAGCACACAGCTGAAATCCCTGTGCTCTTTTCCTTTAAAACACTAGCCTTCTCATTTAATTTCTACAGTCATATCCTCCCTCGTATGTTTTACTCTGGCTACAACCCATCACCCAACTCTACTATCATTTGTCCCCTTTCCATATCTATCTGTACAAACATACATCAAGCAAAGTCTGCAATTTATGCAACCATGCTTAGCCTGGGCCGTAGAGATCTCTCTCCATGTGCCATAAACCAAGAGATGGAGCTCTGTGCAGTCTGTCCCCAGGAGTTAATTATCTCGTCCATTGGAAAGGAAGGGCTGGATCTTATTACTGGAACAAAGTGAGAACAAATTGGGAGACACTTTCATAAACCCCTCCCCTTGCTCTCTGCTCTTTAAGGGGCCTGTTTTAAAGAATCTGATTCTATTTATTATTCTTTTCAAAACATTGCTGTTGTTTTTTATCCTTTCATTCTATTCATCTCCTGCTGACATGATCAGATCGTAGAGGGATTAATCATTTCGGCACAACAATCATCTTTAAATAAATCAGCTACCGTATTAGATCTGTACACAGTTCCCTCATACCAGACAACAGAATATACAGTCTGTGTGTGTGCACCTCATTCCCTGAGTATTATCGGTTTACTCTATCAGAACCAAGCAGTAAGGGGCTAACAAGTGGAGACAATGGCAGTGCATCCCAAAATCAAGTATGATTAGGCGTAGCGATCCAACAAGGGTAATTACTGTGGAGCTGGAGGAGGTAAGCTGGGGAGAGACATGGGGACGCCAGGGGCTTGAACGTGTCAGAAACGGCCCTACATCGTTTGTCACGCTCCAGATTTGCATTTTCAGCAGCGAGGGCACAGAGAATCAAGGGTGAAAGATGTGGCTGGAATAATCAGCGATTGCGCCTTGAATTAACAAGCACTTGCAACTGAAGATAGGAAAAGGGGTGTTAAGTGGAAAGATACAGTATATGCAGGGCTACTACAGAGACTATGTTCAAGACCGGTTTGATTAGCAGAGCCGATTTGGGATTCCCTCTGAACCATGTCTGCCCTTTCTGCCCCTTTCATAGACCTCTTTCCAAATCTGGTAAGGCCCCCCGCCCCAACACACACACGTGATCAAGGGGTACGCTATTCAGCTCAGACTTAAATATAGACCCTTAGGGAGTGTATTGATCCATGTGTCCATAAACACAGGTCCTAAGGCCCTGTCAAGCTGTTCTTGGCTTGTGCACAGGCAGAGGTGTGGGAGGTGCTCTGTCCCAGAAGCACTTTATTAGCATGGTCATAAAAGTGCCATTGCCTCTGAAAAAGCAGCGAGAGCTAGACCCCCACCCTTACTTTGAGCTGCCTGCTTGCTGCCATGCTCCTTTGTTTGAGTTTGTACATGCTAGATGTGCAAAGTGAATCCCTTTGGTGGTATAATCAGCCTCCTGCTGAGCCAGCTTTTTGCTCAAGCCCCGCAGCCTTTTGCCCTTTAGTGCTTTTGCTACAACCCCGCCCCTTAATCTTACATGTGTAGACAACATTTACTCCCAACCATCTTTTCTACTTCTCCTTTTTATTACTCTCTTCTTCCCCAGTTGTTGGGAGAAATCCATGCATTACTCCCTCATGTTGTGTTAACAGCTGCAGATGCAGAGAAGGAGAGTGACTGAATGGTGTAAATAAAAGGCTCCACAAAGGTTATCTATTCATATTGCTTTCGGTAACAGAGGGAATGAAGTCTTTGTTTAAGTTGATTGCATGACCACCTCTTTGTTGCACTTGACAGAGACTTCTCTGTACTATGCAGCTGAGGAGTAGACTTGAAAAGAATAACAACATCGGATCACCCCTTGTGCTCTTTAGTTCAAAGCCATGTCTTTTTTGTGGAGTCAGAATTACCGAGAAGGAAATTAACATATAAATGCAACCCAGGAATGATTCATACTTAAACATAGTTACCTACTGACCTAGAAAAAGAAGAGGGCATGACTGTGTTTGCAGCAAATACAATAATGGGTAAGGTAGAACAAAGGCAGAATTTTCAGCTTTTAATTGCAAATATAAGTCATCAGCTTTAAAAATGTTGCTATATGAGAACTATTTTTGCCATTAGTGCCATGGCTCTAACAACAACTGACAATTTGCAATATCAGCGATATTTTAGCTCACAGTGAACAGTTGTCTGCCTATCTCTGACAACACCAAAAACAAGCGCTGGTTCTGAGTTAAGTTAAGTTGTTGACGCATCACAATTGTGGTCGCACTGAGGAAGACAGATGGACTGGCATGATGACAAACTGTCAGCTGCTTCAGTGTGTTACATCACATAAGAATATCAAATGCCAAAAGAAAACAAAACTCAAAATATTGTGGTCATTGACAGTAGATATCCATTTTAACGCTCAATCTCTTTGGCAGACATTGAAGGCAAAGAAAAAAGAGCATCAAGTCGAAAGAGGCAGAAAAGCACTCATATTCCAGCACTCACGCAAGCTGTGATCATGGCTCAGAGAAAAGACAGTTTTTGCAAAACTTTCCATTCATAATGAATAGTCAGGCACACAAAACACTGTGTTGGCACACTCAGCCAGGCATTTTCTGAGCACTTGTTAAACAAACTGGTCCCTGTGGCTCCCTGTGCCCTGTCACCGTGTCTGGTTGTAGGTCCCTGTGCTGAAATGCTGGTGATTTCCCCAGCCATTGGGCAAGATACAGTGGCTGTGCCAACTGTGGTCCAAGGTAGCTGCATTTTGGTTGATTATCTCATGAAAAGATGCTAAAGAGCAGCAGAAAGGATAGGTAAGAGAAAATGTGAAGTGATAAGCTATGCAAACCACCACGGAGGGTTGTGGACACAACAGCCTGAGGGCAGTGCAGCAGCCAGCAAACTAAATCAGGACAGAACAGGACTGAGGAAGTGGCCTCTGGAGAAGGAGCAGCTCTAAACCTCTCTCACCCTAGAATAGGCAGCAGGTCTTTTGATTTTGTGCCTTTTGATTTTTGTCCTTATTGTCCCCACATACTAAGCTTCTTAACAATGCAGCCAAATTTGCTTGATCTCCAAAATTCGTATTTACAGCAATTGTATTGAGAAGATAAAGAACATGAACCAAAATCCATTTACAGCGCTAAATCCATTGTAGTCGGATAGGAAAAGGAAATGGGAGATTGTAATTTCATGCTTTGGATTAATCTGTTATTCTCTAAATGATTAATGTAAAGCGTAAAATCTAAATGCTTAAGTAAAAGTGATACGCTACAAATCAAACAGACAACTTGGAACAAAAATCAACAAACCAGCTAGTCAAGAGAAATAAAAGGTTTGAAAAATGTTTAACATTGTGTTCTTTGCATGTTAAGTTTTTCAGTTGATGTGGCCATTTGCACAGTAAAAATAGAAAGTTTAATCTTCCCTAAAGGAAGATCATCTATAGGAGCCTATAAAAAAGCGATTAGCAGCAGAGGTTAGTCCATTTATCTTCTCTCTTTGCTGCTATCAAGAGCTGAGATAATGAGGGGACTCACTGGCATCTTGAGTTGTTGAGCTGGAGTTATATTTATAAATTCTTTTGTCTCAATAGGAAATGGATTTCTCTGCTCCAGTGCCAGCTCTATCTGTCAGCTTCCAAGAAAACTCAACACATCTTTTCTGCATCCATCCATACTTCAAGCCACCACAAGGAAATGACACAGTAGCAAAGTGGAGGGATCAGAAACCACAAGCCCTCCAGTGACTGCTATCATATCATTCGGTCTGGTTTCCTGTGCTGTGGTGTTGGAGGGAGTCAGTTGTGCCTAATATTTCCTCTGTGACAGAATTCAAAATTTCATCACTTTGACTGACCTAATAGTTAGGTGGCAATAGTTGTGACATTACTTTCACAAAGGCTATGTTCAGACTGCAGGTCTTAATGCTCAATTTAGATTTTTTTTTTGTTTGACAGTTCACATTATTGCTTAACTATGGCCCATATCAGACTTCAGTGTGAACTGTCTGCGGCCTGAAAGTGACCCGCATGCACAGAAAAATAACACAACGTCACACGCAGCACGCTGTCGTACAGAGGTAAACAGAGCAACAGATGGCTCTGGTTAGCCCATACTTGCTAACACTCACGTTTTTCATTGTCCTCTCACGGGTCACATTACTCCCGAATTATAAAGTGTTCACAAATTTCTGTCGTTTTCATTAAGGTTTCTCATGCTGTACAACGCAACTCACTCCTCCCTCCGTTTCTCTCCACTGTGTCCACACAGAAGTAGCATGCACGTAACTCAGAAGAGAGCTTGGTGGATTTCAAGTTGAAGAAAGGGAATTTGTGAGCAGATGATAGCAAGGAAGAGAAGAAGGATAGCCACATGTTTAATTATGGCTTTTGTGGAGCTTTTTCGTTCACCACAGCTCCGTCTACAGCAGGACTGTGACAACAGCTGCTGTAGAGTGGTGTTAAAGTCACATCAATTCCGACCTGAGTGTCCACAGGTCGGAATTGATCACATTTAAAAAGATCCAATCTGTATCGGATTTGGACCACATATGGAAGTGGCCCAAATCCGAACTGGAAAAGATCAGATTTCATGTGACTTGGCCTGCTCACACTGTTATAAAAAGATCAGATCTGAGTCACATATGGGCAAAAAAAAATCAAATTTGGGTCACTTTGGCCTTCAGTCTGGACATAGCCAAAGACTTGTTCATCAGAACAGAGCAAACACTGCTATTGCTCAGTCAAAGCCATCATTGCACATGTTTTTATAAACTGTTTTGTTTTTGTTATCTTTATACATGCTAGGCTATGAGTTATGGCTAAAAGAGCTGTAATTTAGTGGTGCATGGTAAATTAATGCGCACTTGTCCACGATTAAGCATGTGCTCTAAGGGCACTCTACTAAGCACTTTGCATCCAGTCTATAATAGCACTATCTTTGTTAGTGACCCAAATCAGTGCACTTGCTCATGACCATCTGAGTTTAGAGGCCTGCAGCGAGGCCTTCAATTGCCTTTCACTGAATTGCACCCATTTAAAGCAGTCACAGTACTTCATTCCATCTCAGGCTCTCAGAGTTATTACTCCAATGAATGCATATAAAAGATTATTTAAACACCCCCCCACACACACACACATTTTGAGATGTTCCACAAAAAAGCATGTCATCATGACACATGAATAATCGAGTCTCAGCATAGCTGATTATCCCTGAATACAAACAAGGGCACGTGTATTTAATCTTTCCCTTTAACCCTGTCTCTGCTGAGCCCCCCTCCCGCTTCACACACTTCAAACTCTGTTTGAGCAAACACACGCTGGTATTACGCCTAAAACCTATGACATTCACTAAGAGAGATTACAATGTCATTGTTATTCTAATGATTTTTGTTTCCCTCCCATAGCCACCACCTCCTCCAAAGACACAGGCATTCACACATTCACTCTCATGCTCTAGCACAAGCTCAGGCATGAACATATCCACACCCACAATCAAAGGCATGCACATGTGTAGACAGAGGAACACAGACACACATCCAGCACAGACGTACATAAATTATACCGCCTTTATTTTTCTCAGTCCTTGTTTACGCTGACACAACTAACAGCCCGCATGTACTTTTCCTATTAAATTGGAGGTTGAATCCTGAGGAATGATCTTCTCAGGCAATCCCACTACCAGTAGCTACATGGTGTACGCCTCATCATCGGTGTCTATCATCCTGTGAAAGCAGTTTTCTATTAGGCAGTATTTCCATAAATCTAAATTGTAAAGGGCCTCAGCAAGAGTAGAACGAATCCTCTCCGGGTGAAGAAAACAAACAGAGCCGGATGTCACTGGAGGCCACAGGATCAGATATCTCACCTCAGCTCACACACAGGCTGGTACTAAATCAGGATCTTTGATTGACATAGTACACATTTTATCAAATCGTAGGGCCTTAACTATTCCTGAAGCATGCTGCAGGATGCTGCACAATCCTCTCACTGTGAGAGTCAATATAGTGCTATAATGAAAGCCGTATGTGGAGGAATGCAGTTGTACAACATGAAATGCAAAGTACCTGTTGTGATGTGCTTCAGTGGTTGGTGAATTTGAAAATGAATCATGTCCATATGAATTATTAAAATTAGAGATAAACAGACAAACACTCAAGATCACAAACACCTGTACAATCTGAATCTCCTGCAATGCAAAGGAATTTTAAATCGTGAATTAAACTTCACAGTTGCCCTTGCATGATACATTACATTTCTCATATCTTAGGTTGCTTCTTTCTGGCTATATCGTATGGCACATTTATGAGTTGTTGAAGCGGACAAATGGACTTGGCAAAATTAAGAACTTGGCTGGTGCACCAGGTAGCAGGTGCAAAGGACAGCCAAAGGGGCATTGGTCTGAATGAGCAGGCAATTGCGCGTCCTGTGTGGAGTAGACTGGAATGAAATGAATGAATGGCTCAGTTCGTCTGGCCTTGCTGCATTCAGATTACATAAACTCTAGGTCATTAATGTGCTGCGGAGTTGAACAGAGAGCAGAGGACTAGCCATGGTGAGGACAGCCGAGCCAAGAAGATACAGGTGACATTAACCCAAACGAGTGCAGGCCACAGCACGGCCTGTGTGTGCATGTTTTTGTGTGTGTACTGGCATCGTCATAGTGTGAGTCTATGTGCACTGGTTTGTGTTGATGTATTTGTTTTCTTTATCAACGGACTCTCCCTGCAGAGGTGTTATCTGCCTGCAGCTGCACTCTGCTAAACAAAGCATCGACTCTGACCTTTGGTGTGCAGTTGCCCAATCATAATGAGGCACCGATGGACTGAACCTTCTGTCAAATAATCATGCCAAATCCGCAGTTAAGCACCACTGAACTGCTCTGCAAGTGAGCTGAAATGTGTGAGATTAAGCACTCGTTCCATGGAGTGTGAGTGAAACATTGCAGGTTCACAGAGGCAGACTAATTAAGACGATCACATGAAAAACAATGGCGTCCATTTCAGTAGCCACATACTGTATATCCCCACGCATTCACTTACTCCCCTACCCTCTGCTTTATCATTTGTCTCATCGGGATCAAAGTCGTGCTGGAGCACGGCTTAGTGGCCAAGACTACTACTGCTGGAGGGATTGAGAGAATGGAGAAGGATAGGGAGGGAAGAGGAAAAGGGGAAGGCAAGCGAAACAGTGAAGTGAGCGAGAAGGTCAAAACAAAACAGAGAGAGAGATACAAAGACAGGGAGAGAGGGCAGACAGGGGAAAGAGGAAGGAAGGAAGAAGAGTGAGCCATGCAGCCATTACTCCAGCTGGGTAACAAGCCGTTGCAGCCACAGTGGCAGCCACAACTCTGGAAGCTGGCATGGTACATCCACTATTATGTGGAGCAAATTTACATAGCCTGGCTGGCACACTCGGAAAAGGGGGCGCAAGCAAAGTGCGAAAGGAATGAGGAGAAGCAGAGACATGTAGAGAAAAGGAGGTAAAAAAAATCTACATAGTGCTATTATTTTGGTCTAAATGTATACTATATCTGCTCATTATACATGAGACCTGTTATTTCACTCAGTAGACAGCAGCCAAAATCCAGGATGGTTATGTAAGAGTTCCAGGGGGGAGGAGAAAAATATGGGAATCCTGTCAGTCAAACTAATCCTCTCAATTTCTCCTGCTACTGTTTCATCTAAAGACTGAATGGTATAGGCTGCTCTAGCTCTGTAATCACGCTGGCTGAGAGGATGAGGCTACTTTGGGTTGGCTAACACCCAGGCACTGAATAACACAGCAGGAAACACACTCTTCTACTGAGCTCCTCCATGAAAAACATGGTAATAGATCACTGTGAATTGCAACATGGTTTAAAGAGGATTGGCTAGACAGGTGATGCAGCAAATGTTTTGTTTTGATTATTATAAGTGACAATAGAAATTATGAAGTCATACAGACATGTAACCCGTGAACGCTCTCTGGGCTAAAGCTCTCTGCATACTAAAATCAATTATCTGTCAATGCAATTAACTTGAAAGTGCAGCATGTGTGATGTGTGATCTCAACTCCACCCCCCCAGTCTGAATCCTGGGACAGTTAGTTGGCAGCATGCATGGCACTGGAATGGAAAGTATAAACTACACACTAGGCAAAGATAAATAAAACATCCTTTGCTACTTCACGCAGAGCTGAGAGTTAACGCTCAGTTTTCAGTCCATTGATAAAGCAGGAGACAGTCATTTGTTAATTTCAGCTGTCATGTGATTGTCTGATGATGTCTACAGCTGCTGTTAGTGTGTTTATGTGTTTGTACACATGTTGCTGTCTGTCTGTCTGTGTCAGTGTGGCAACGTTTTAATTATTTTAATTCCTCGCCCTCACCCAGGAGAGCAGACAGTTTTCTCTGGGACTCTCTCTGCTTGGTTAATTATGTTTACAGCTAGCCACGCTCCTTCACTGACATTTTGACAAACACAGCAAGACTGTATAAACACACACTCAACTTCCAGCCATGAAAGGTATCCTGCTGTCACATAGGAGGCTTGGAAATATGGCTGTCACCAGGTCCATGACTTGCTCTTCCAGTGCAAGCCCCCGTTCAGGTCGTAGTCCACTAACAATCCCAGTCTGCTCAGGGTCAGCAGTAGCACCAGACATACACACTTGGTTAGCTTATCTCATACTCATGACTGTGACTTATTGCAATGGAAGCACTTGTGAGGAGTTAAACTCCCTAACCCCAATGACCCGCTCTTCTTCCCTCCAGACTGAGTGCAAGAGTGTAAACACCATGCCTGGTCTTCATAGTGCCGTTTGCTCTGTCTTCTCACCAAACATGATAAAGAGTCAAAGAAGGCCAAACATTAGAGTCTGACCAAAACCACATGGCCTGTGAAATAATGGGACAGATAAGGCTTCATGTGAAAAAGTGAAGAAAGAACTGACTGTAGGATTTCTGTGTCTGTGCACAGCAGCCATGGTAACACCACCTGAGAGCTGTGATCATATGATTGAATTACATGATGACTATGATGATGTATGAAATAAATATAGGGAAAAATCATTCATTATCTGGTAAATGATCTTGACAAATTTACAGTAAAGGAAGACAGTAAACTTAAAGTTAATGTATTGGCTGCATTGTTTGTTACGTGAGGAAGGAAGTCTTCACTAACTGTGTTCAAGACCTGCTATGACCCTAAGCATAGTGGTGCCTGCCTCTCAAATACACTGTCTGAGGAGCTTTACGGCCTATTTTCAGGCCCTTTTTGCTCAGACACATATAGCAGATGCATTATCACACAGTTACAAAGGGTTCTCTCCTGCACTCTCAGTCTGTTTCTCTCGCTACCTCTGCCTGGTAGAGGCCCCTCTAATTTCATCAGAGGTGATAAAACACCACAAAATCAAGTCTGCGGCTAGTTACTTAACCCAATCTCCCTTTGAATGAGAGGCAATAACAGCATGTGGTGAGGAAATTGGGTGCTTACTCACACAGAAGGATACATGCCGAGCAAGCAGAGTGTACTGTTTTCATCACAGACTACCCACCACACAGAGAACAATAGTACTCATCTCTCCCTGTGTATACAGCAGAATATAGTTATTTTAACAGGCGCAAAAGGTTGAATAGAGCCCATATGTGCTACAGTTGTATTACATATGTAAGCAGCCAACAACGTAATAATTAAATAGCAAATCTTCACGTGAACAATGAAAACTTAAAAAAAATAAATTCAGTAGGCTTATTGACCAGAATTTAATGTTTTAGTTACATGTTCATAGGTAATAGGAAAAGATAGAGTATTGTCATTATTAGTACTATTATAATGTCCTAGAATAGTATAGACTGGTTTGGAATCCTGAAAAAAATAAAAGAAATGGTTTAAGTCTAACACATAGGAAAGCAAAGTTACAAAACTGCTGTCACCGACCACAGCTAAGCGAAAGACTTGCAGCACATTTGTATGCAAGTCCAACAAAGACTTGCAATGAATATGAATAATAAAACAGTGAGCGTTGCAGTAAGCACTGGCTCAGCCTTGCGCATGCTGGGTGTATAAAAATCCACCTGATCGCCCTCTGGAGTGCAGCAGCCGCTGCCAGGTCGTGCCAGGAGAGGACAGGATAGGATGGGACAGAGCTCAGAGAGCAAGCTGGCAGACTGGCTGAGTGACTTGCTGGATCAGTGTGGAAGCACACACGCATGCCTTCCGGCCTGTTATGTGTGAACCCCGTACAGGATGCAGTGCTGGCTGGGATACGATGGAAAATCAGCACTGGCTGGTTTCCTGTGAGCCAGTGTCCTGAGAGTTGAGCGGGAATATTACCAAAACAACCACTTTTCTATCAACATTATAAACTTCTAAATGTTTTGGCAAACATATCAGATGTTTATTTAATTACACAAATACTATACAATTGAAATAAGATACATCACAAGTACAAAAAATTTTGACAAGGATGCTCTAAAATGGCCAACATTTTTTCTCTCAGGGAATGTTTTTGAAACTCAGCAAAAACACTAAGGCTAATGTTAACAACATTGACATATAGCATGTGCAGTGGAGTACAGGTATGCACAAAATACTGTGAAGCACATTTATTACATATGTGGCACAACTGCACCACACATGCTTATAATAGAATGGGTGAGCAGTGAGAAAGTGGAGGGAGGAATGTCATGGTGACCTAGAAGGTCCATGATGAAAAATAGTGTGTTTGGCAGAGTAATAGCGAGGCATGGTATTATTCACTATAGATCTGAAGGTTGAGTATTGTACTGTATAATACACAAGAGATGGAGGCAGCGTTTCTATGAGCATTATCGTCCACCTCCGTGATGATGCACATAGAATAAAGGATCAGAAGGGGAAGAGGTCCAATACTCATTACGTTCAAAGTCACAGGGACAGAAGGGAAAAGAGAAATGGCCCTTTTGACTCCTTGGGATTATATTTTGTGGCCTTAAACATCCAGACAATACAGAAAAACCTTAGACACCACAAAATATTACTTGCCTATCGTGCTCCTTTGTTGCTCCCACCTCCCACCAGTCATTACACCTACAGTAACTCTAGGCTGAAGATGTGCTCTTTTTGAGGAATCAAGAAAAGTCAAGCAGCCTGAAATGAGGTAGAGGTGACCGAAGTAACCATGGCGACGGCATACTATGCTTATACTGTACAAGATTCCTGGCTGTCAGAGGCGCTCTGAATCTGTCAGAGCTGTACTAAGAGCCGCTACAGCCCGTCCACTACATAAGTGAACCTGGGAATAAGTGCTTCACACTCATTTTCACAGGCCAGAGGCTCCTGAATCTGTCCCCTGCTCTGCTGTAGATATAACCCAGAGATAGTCAGGCCATCCATATTCTTCAGACAGACACTGGAGAGCATCTTTTATATGTGACGACTGAGCCTCATACAACTGTCCGTCAGTATTCTTCTTGTACTACATCTTGATACAGGCACCCAGTGGAGATGCTTGGATCTCTGGAAAGCATATCATTGGTGTAATCACACACACTTGCATGCGCATAAGTAGGTCTTGAGGGGGGGGAAACATTGACATTCATAGCAGGACTTGTCTAAATCCAGCTCTCTGTGAAATGGACTGTAGTTCTTACAATGCTTTGACTGCTCATCATGTAAAATGTTGGGCAAGAGAAATACTGTACATATATAAAGGGCTTAAGTGTAATAGCTCTCGAGTGGAGTATCCTGCATTGCCTTAGTCACCAGATCCCATTTACAAGCACAGCCTCTCTCTGAAAGCAGCAGTTGCTTTCTGAGCATTAAGTTTGATCAAAGACTAATCTCTGCTAGTAAGATGATTAAAATTAGCATCTGTTTTATTGTTAAGGAAGTGAGGCAGGCTGGGAACATATCCCACAGTGCAAAAGAGACAGAGACAAAAAGACAGACAGCCAAAGAGAGAGAGGCGAGAGAAAGAGCAATAAAGAGGGGAGCGAGGGAAAGAGCAATATCAAGAGAAAAAAAGATAGCAATAAAGAACATGAACAGACAGGGCAATAATAACTGAAAATGAATCAAAGAAAAAGCATTCCCATGCCTGCTCAGTATGACCAGTGCCAAACCCAGGCGATCTGAATTCCTCTGTGGCGGTTTTTACCTCGCATTAACTTTTTCCTTAGACCGCACACATAGATGATGAAGCTGAGGGAGAGACTCTGTGGCTTGACTGCTTTAAAAGCGATCATACTGGGCCACGGGTTTAGTGAAGCAGTAAAATGAGGCTTCGGCAAGCGAGCCAGCCCCTCTCTATCCAATTGAGAGATGTAACTGAAACCTCTCGATGATAAGTATGCTGTGGCAGAGGATATGATGAAATTGATGCCCACGTTACAGTCAGCATAAGCACAGCAGTGGGAAGCCTGGGCATTTCCTTCTGTCACCACATTCTGTCATTTCTTACTTGGGGGAGATGGGGACAAAACACTGGGGTAGGGTACATGGCAGTCAACCCTTTGAGTGAAACAAAACAGTCCTGCTGCTGCTGTTCCCCATAAACTGCATCAGCGGTAGGCCAAACATATAATCATACTCACTGCAAAAAACTGCAACAACAGGAAAGAAAAAAACGATAAAATCGACTATTTGCTACCCTCGAGAAAATGTAACGTAGGGGGAAAAAAGCTTCATTCAGCATTTCATCAGTAACATAAATAGGAGCAGCTGGGGCAGACAAACATGCTGAAGTGGGCTAATTAGGAAACTTGGTGGTTGGTTCACTGCTGTTTCAGTCTGACTGGGACCGACTAGGAGTCAATGAGTGAGTTTTCCCATTAGTCTGGAGTATTACACTTCCATACACACCTACATCATCTATAAGCCTGTACTGCACGTCCTGTGAGCTCGCTGAAACAGGGCCAGTTTGTCAGCTATTCCCAAGCTCTCTGTTTTCTTTAACTAACCCTGGGCAAATGGTGTGTCCTTAGTAATAAGTCTGCCTGGCACACAGTACCCTTGACTTCTACGAAAACAGTTTTGCCTTCCTGTTCCGTCCCTCCCTTCCAACTTCCCCTCCTCTTCCTGTCTGACTCAGTGTCCTGAGTAAAAGAAACCCAGACCTCCCCTGTTTCTTCCTCTGTTTTGGACAAGAGGCTGGGAATGCTGGAGTTCAGTGCATTCTTACAGCCTGCCCTTTTGCTGCTTCTAAGAGTGACCCCAGACCTTGATCAGTCATAAGGTCAATGTGTGGGCCTGCAGAAGCAATATGCCAGTTTGTCTTTTGCAGGCGTTCACTGTGGCTTTCTCTACAAAAATTGGTCATATGCATCCAACATATAAAGTCATCATCTGAATCAGAAAATTAGTCACTGATTTACACATCCCACCTCAGTAAAATTATCAATAACAGTATCTTCCTCAAGTACAGAGTAATATGGTGGATTACACCTCTTAGTGTTGCTCAGTATTTCAGTTAAATTAAGTTATACATCCGGGCTAGTGCACTTTAGTGTTGTTTAAAGACTAAGTAAAGACCCTTTTTTGCTAAATGTTACCAGCAGCTTAGATATTGCATTATGTTAGAAACAGGACATTTTTGTAGCTCTGGTGCTGCTCTAACATAATGAAACAGTACAGTAAAATGAGTATTAGTCTGCTTTCTCAGCTTTCCTTTTTCTGGCTGGTTGCATCAAAGAGTGGTGTACAAAGAGAGGTGGGGTTGTTTACCTTGACACAAAGCTACTGTACATGTTTAGCGCCTCAGGGAGCCAGGCAGGCAGACACATGGCAATTCAGCTTTTCAGACCTTAAGCCATTGAAGCCACTAATGCTTTGTATGACACAACTCACTAACACTGTAGTCTTGGTAAAATAAACAAAGGCAAGGTGTCCTTTATCAGGCTTTTCAATGTCTACACACAAGGAATCCATGGAGGATTTACATTGCAGTAAGAAGAATTGTGCACTCAAATAAGTAAGAACGTGCTTATGTGTACTTTGGACCTTTTCAACAGTGACAACAGTGCGTAGCCCAGCAGCCCCTCCCTGTATTAAAATCCGATTTTCTAATTTTCTTTTTTGTCTGAGGATGCACGGCAGAATGCAGGCTAAGGTCCCAAAACACAGGTGAATGTGAAAATGTGCTGACATTTCCCGGCATCTAAGCCACATGCCAGTCCCCTCTGGCATCCCTCCAGCCAGCTCACTCTCACTGCTTCTCACTCTTCCACCACCACCAAATAAACAGAAGAGAATGAAGAGAGGAAGCAGAAGAAAGGGATGAGGTTGGACGCAGAGGAGATGATACTGTAACTCCAGCTTTAAAAAAACAAAGAATAATTACTGTATTCCTCAAAAAGAAAAGACAAACTAAAATGAATGCTTAATTGTGCTCATCAAACACTCCTCTTCAGCGATATGTTAAATTTGTTTGTGAATAAAAACATTTATTAAGGAAGTTGAAACCCTGCAAAAGCAAATTGTTTATATTTAACAACATTATGTTAACAAAAAGAATGCCTGAAACATTGTGCATGCTTTGTAATAAAATGCAAATTCACCTCACCTATTCACCCCTGTCAGGTTGAACATGTTTTTTTCTGTGAAGTGTGGGGGAGGTCTTGCGGCAACAGAGGCAATGAGGCTTGTGCAAAGTACTTAACAGTAAACATTGTACCTACATGCTCAGAGATGCCTTCTGCAATGAGAAAAAAATCTTCTTAATTCCCAGCTTTACTCTTCTCTGTGCGAGATGAATGAGGAAATAAAGGTGTGCCTGGTAAAATTGAGGCTGGAGCAGCAATGACGGGCACAATATCGTTTGAATGTACCTTCTGTGTAGATCAGCTGGTTAACAGCATTAGCTCCCACAGTGTAAATCCCTAACTGTTGCAGATTAAGACAAGAAAGGATGCTCAATCATTGCTTTCAAGTACAAACCTGCCCGGTCCCCTGCCTTTCACACTCTCTACACTCAATTCCCTCCCTTCTTCTACTTTCTGCCTCCCTTACGAAGGCAAATGTTTCAGAGCAGTCAAATTTAATCAACATCTTCCCGGACAACACAAGGATTTCAAGCCCTCTGTGGCAAAAGGCTTGGCTGTCACAATCTGAATAATTGTCTTCGATACCCTGATTCATTCTTTTTAACGACAATAGAAAAGACAGTGCTTCTGACCTACATTACAGCTGATGTGTGAAGATGTAGTGTTTTTTGATTATGTGTTTTGCATGGCGTGATATCACATTGTGTCACTGTTTGTTAATGATTTTTCTGTCCATCTAATGCAGGTTACACGAAGACACTGCTGTCATGTTTCACATTTCATTGGCTATGACAGAGGCAGAATAATGTGTCTGTCTGGGCGAGCTCCCGCTGTTCCACTGAGTGAATGCTGTGTTTCCCTTTGATAGCAAGGGGAAGTAAGAGTAGTGAAAAAACAACATCTAACTTCCCCTCTGATAGATTCTTGTTGATAATGTTTGGCTGGCAGGAACAAATACCAGTCATTTGGCAAGCTACTGTTACTGTAGCTCAATTTAGTTTGTACAGCATGGTTCACAATGGCCATTTTGTTGATATCATTTGATAAGACAGGCTCCCAGAAATGCATCGAGAGGAAAACAGGATTTATTGTTCCCACACGTTGCCCAAAGTCCTATGCTTATGGTGTACAAAGCGATAATCTTTAAGGTCGGGGCAAGGTCAAAATCAACAACAAAAGCAATTACATTCATAAAGTGTTTTTAACATTTTTTTCCGGAGCATACCAGGAGATCAACTGCATATCCTCGCAGACTTTGTGTGGGCTCTATGACAAGCTGTCTCCCTATTTAAGTACCTTTCATCCCTTTTCTCCCACTGGCTTCAGTGTTTGTATCAGAGTAATATATTCATGCATAACCTAACAGTTATCCCAGGGGAGAATTCATTTCCCCTGGCCTGGACACTATTAATCACCTTGGGCCAAAGTAAAGAGTCTGGAGTTGCATGACTGGCGGCAGTAGCCGACCAAACTTTTTTTATGATACATCCAAGATCCTTCCTTCCTAGAACCATCACAACTTGACCAAGCATTCAAGTGTAAGAAATATGGACCTTCCACGCAGTTTTGCAAGCACCAGCTGACTCATCCAGTGTAATTGTTTGCCTTTATGCTTCTATCAATATTGCAGGGAAATAACACGCCACAGTGAGCCACATTCTATGTTTTGAAGTTGTGGGAGTTTCCAGGTCTTTCATCATCAATTTAGCACAATTTACTTTGGTCTACAACAGTGGAAAAAGTTTATCAAGAGGATGTGTGTGTGCGAGAGAAGGAACAAGATAGAAGGAGAAAGGGGAGGACTTTTCCAGACAGGGTTTTTCTGTTTGTTATCTCACTCAGGAATGAATTTGGAAGGCCATGTTTCCCCTTTTCTTTTCTTCTCCTCTCTGTTAAGGGCTGAGGATGAGTAAAGGCTACTGTCTCACGCTGAGAAGAGCTATCCAGGCAGACAAGGCCATGCCTCACTGCAAAGTAGTAACAATGAGGAGAGCATGGGTGCAGGTATCTACATGTCACTGAGCCTTGGGGCAAAACAACGGAATTGGAGTGCTGTGTTGCCTGCAACCCCGTAGGAAGAAAATTCAATACAATAAGCATAGAGAGAATTAAGTTAATGTAAATAGAGTGAGCTTGTGGATTTTACAATTCTTGGGCAAATACTAGCATGAGTCAATCTTGTAAGAAAATTACACGCTGCTTTGAAATGGCTGACAGAGCTAATGGCCATAATAGGTCCCTTTGAGTTGAAAGTGGTCCTAGTTGTAATTGGACAGCAGTGTATATAGTAGAAGGACAAAGCTGCCGTTGGCCGGGCTCCCCTATGGCACATGAGCAGACTAGACAAGCAATGTCTGCGCCCCTTTTCCTGCAGTAACCATGGCGACAATGCCAGGCAGGGGCATCCTCATCACCAGGGGGCAGTGTAGGCAGCGCAGCATGGTCATCCTTTCTGCCTACCCTGGTGCCTCATCTTTCACACAACCACAAAAGACACATGTGCCATGCAGTCAAACAAAAATAAATTAAAATGGACACAAACACAAGCAGCCAAGCACAAAATTACACAGGCACACACACACACACACACACACACACAGTCATCTGCTCTTGACAGCTGCCCCTTGGCGTCTAACACAAGCCCCCTCCCACTCCGTCTCTCTCCCACTCCTTTTTGTTGCTCACTTATTGTTAAGTTTCCACCAAACAAAAACACACATCCTCCCATGACACCAGCTAATTGATTATTGATGGTGCCAGGGTAAACTGACTTATTTTCAAACGGATGTGAAAAGAGAAAATGGTTGGGACAATGCATTCAGTTCCTTTCATGAAAATGAAGTAAGTCAAGGCATTTGTATGGAAAGCTGAACTCCCTTCCCCTCCCTTTTTGTTGTTGTTGTTTTCATAATCAGCTCAGGTTGCATTGGGAAGCCTTGGGAGCAGTTTGAGGGCTAAGGCGACTGAGGGGAAGCAATGTAGGTTGTGTCCTGGAAACACGCTACCAGCTAACAGTGTTTGGGGGAAAAAATCACAACAGCCCTCATGGCTTGCTGGGGTGACAGTCTGACTTCCAACCAGTGTGAAGATCAGTGACAAACAAACAGCCAGACTTGTTATTCTTCAGGTTTCTCTGCCAGGATTGCTGCCCTTATCGCTAGCATCAGGTAATTTTGTTACACGTGGTAAAATATAGGATGGCTTGTGACAGCAGAGATCAGATAAAGAGTGAGAGCGCCTGGGCAAGGGAATGTGGAGATGGGGCTGAATGCCTAAACAGGCTGTTGTGTGAGGGGGAAAGACTGATGATTGTGGCAGGCAGATTGAGGCACTAAAGAATGGCAGAGGCAAGGGATCCTGTCCCATGGAAATGTGTCATGAAGGCAGTTCCATTAACATCTTAATAAAGGCTTCCCAGGCCCTGGAGAGCCCTCGTGAGCAGACTGCCTTCTCCAATCACATAGGGGCCCAAAGCCGCTCTCGCAGCATGTCAACGAGAGAACATTTAAGTTCTGCCAGTATTGCATTGTGAGGGTGTTAGGCTTCCCAAAGGAGTAGCCTAAATGCCTACCCACAAACATGCTCCACTAAATTCCTTTATTCCGTTTTCCCTCTACTTTCATTTACTGTCCATTTCTCCATCTGTTGGATTCAGCGGTCCTACAAAAGGCTTTGTTTCAGCAAGCTGGCAAGCCTTTGGGACAGCAGAGTGCACACTGGGGTTCATTGCTAACTTGCTGCCATCAATAGAGAGAGCAGGATCTGGACTGGCTACGGTTGCGCCTGGCAGAGGGACGACTGTTAACCGTTCCCCGACGGTCCTCTGAAGAGACTGGCTGGAGCCTGTCTGGGAGCTGCGGACACACACAGCCTCCTTCTTTCAAATACCAGCTAGAATCCTGACAGAGACGAGGGAACCAAACTGTCTCAACAAAGGAAAACAGAAAAGGTGGCCTTTTTCTTTCAAGTACTCATATGTTTAAAAAGTGTCCCTGTGTGCCGGGAATTGAAATGCAAAGGAGTGGGATTGATTTTTGCACTCTGTGCTATGTGTTGCTCATGCTGGGAAAGCTGCTACTTAACAATGTAGTGGCCTGTAGTCATCAATTTAAAATGGTTTCAACGATACAATAAGTCACTGAAGGCTACATGCACAACTACTCAAGATGATGAAAATGGCTACAGCAGCATGACTAGACCATTAAATGGAGTCCTCAGGTGTTTTCTAACATCTGCTATAGTGTCGAAATTATCAAAGAGTAATGCTATATCTTAAAATCTATGATATCTACTGTATGTTTATAACATCACATTATAAACATATACTATACATGTACTTAAGATTTCAGTGCTTTTCATACTGTTCATACTGTTATATTATCATATTATATATACTGTGTATATCATATCCACGTACCTCAAGTACATAACTCCTGCACATAATACTTATTTATTCCACCATCCTTAGCAATATGCTTCATCGCACTATTGTCTTAATTTGTGTGTAATGTATGCACGTATATCACATCCACATCCGACATGTACATAATAATAATAATGATAATAATAATTTACCTGCACCCTTTGCACTCTGCTTATTGCACTATTGTCTTGTTCTGTCTATATTGTTTTTGTTTATAGTATATATATATATATATGTATATATGTGTTCTGTATACTGTAGCCTGTGTCTGATTTTATTATTTTATGACCTAACACATTGTGAACAATGTACGATCCAGAGTCAAATTCCTCGTGTGTGTACACATACCTAGCAAATAAAGCTGATTCTGATATCAAGGGAATGTCTTTACAAGATATGCAACACTAGATTTTACTCTCTCACACACCACAGTGGGACAGAGAGTGTGTTGGAATGCATCAACACAACATTTTAATCTTCACCAAAAGCACATAAAAAATCATCTGCTTCTCCAAGAATGAGATCTGACATTCATCTATGTAATGGAGAGAGTGGAATGTGGAAGCTCTCCTATGTCAGTTCCCAGTTTCAGTCTGATACCTGCCAGTTCTCTGAGCATCAGTATCAGAATTACTGCAACAAAGTTAAGTGCCATACCAGATGCAAAGAGACAGTCTTCTTAGTTCCAACACTCGTGAATCAACTTATCAGCAGAGTACTGCCTCTACAACCAACAACAGCTTAAAATGAACTAACGTTTGTTGGGATAATAATTGCCTAGAGAGAGACTATCTCTACAGCTTAATCTGGTGCTTGAAGCATCAGAGACAGGTAGAAAAACTCAGGTTGTTTACATTTATCCAGAGGAGACAGCGAGCACAGAAAATGTGAAAGAAGCGGCCTGCTGCGTGGATGAAGAGAACGAGGCAGCTGCGATCTTCAGCTTTCCACTGAAGCCAGACCCCTATCAGACTAAATGTTCTCCCTGGCTGCACTCCACTTGATCAATGTCACCACAGATCCAGATCTCTCTTATGTCAATCCTCACACGTACGCACTCGCCATAAATACGGATTCCAGACTCAAACATGCACATAACAAGGCTGACTGAGTGAAGCGTGTGTGTGGGTCAAGGAGATTGAGATCTCTGTTGTGACAGCTGGACAGTTGAGAGGTTCAGATAAACAGCCCACAGTGAGGGAAGACGGGAGGCCAATTTCATTAAAACAAACACTCACTCACTATTTGTACACTGCAACAGAGAGGAAAAGCAGGACCTATATCTGTGGGAGAATGAGTCAGTGAACTCACAAAAGCACCATTATCTGCATGTGTTTGCGTGTTTGCGCAAGTAAAAGACAGTTGGGATGGTAGGGTTTGGGGGGGGGGGGGGTTATTCTGTGCTTCATTACAGAATACACAGCCGCTGAGCGCATTTGCAGTATTCACTCATTAAGAAATAGGTCAAGGATTCTGCCTGTATGCGTAGTGACTTGTCAAAATCTCTCAAGCTAAACTGTGGTGAGTCTGGCTGCCTTAAGGGGGGAATCCAAAGACGAGCAAGCAGTGCTGCTGCTGTGAGAATGCTGGTGGTAACACAGCACACTGAAAAGCAGTAACAACTCATTCAGTAGGAAATCATACAGTTAAAAAATGTTTATAATGCCATCATAGTGGTATAAGTAGAATGCACTGAATGGAAAGAGGCTGTGTGCTCACACTGTGTAATTAACTCGGCTTGTCGTTTAGGCTCTTTACTCTTCATCAACAGAGGACGCTCTTGAGCCATGTGCGCCAATCAGCTGAGTTTGTCGCAGATACTGGTAGATGCTGATGGTGGCTGTACATTAGAGGGTACAGGGTACTTCAGAGGACCAATTCCTCTTGAGAAGTTGAGATTTCACAGTCACAGGTACACAATAATGGCTATTCCGAAAGTCAAGATGAAATGTTTGGAGTGAAAACACCAACGCAAGATGTGAATATTTTCCGTGGGGAAATGTGATAGTCCTGAACAGACTTATGTAATTCACTCCAAAATCAGAAACGCTAAATGAAGAATACCTTGCTGACCATACAGCTTCACCGTACGTTCAATCAAAGTATTGCAGCCCCCTACAGAGAGGTGAAGTGGAAAGGCAGAGGCAGAGAAACATCAACCGTTACTCCACAAAGCTTGATCTAAGTTTGTCCAGTCGAAGCAATTTCTCTCCTGCTTGGTGAGGTTAACCTTATTGATTGGATGAATGTGTGATGTTGTGGTTCTCGAAAGGCTTTCGTGGACGGCGTGCCTTCAAAGGCATGACTTGAAAGTGATTCATTGAGCAGAATTCTTAACATCTTTGCTCATATCCTCCATTATTTAAAAAGAAAACAAACTGGCTGTGATTCATTGCTTTCAGAATAAACTGAGATTATTAACAACAGCTCAGGAAATATTTTTAACAGCAATTCACTTGTTAAGATCTTGTCTTCAAAGGAATGAGTTTGCAACAATAAAAAGTTGCATCATACAAGGTTACTGTCAGTTTATAAATGACAAAAATAAATATGAGCCAAAGCAGAGTTAATCGAACATATAACAGCTGCTGGTCAGAGGGGCTGATTCCTCAGTGGCAGCACTACACTATTAGTGAATGTGATTTTTTTTTCATTAGACCAGAGTTAATACGGTGACTATAATCAGCTTGTAATAATCAAACCAATGCTGAGTGCTGGTTTGTTCTTCCAAAGGCAGTAATTTCCACCCTGGTGGCTGCTTAGGGGTCAAACTGCGGTTTTTCACTGTTAATTGGATGTGAGTGTGACGCTTCAGATACACAAAAAACATGATTTCACCAAGAAGGAACAGGTTTTGACTGCACAGGCAGAGGGATTAATATGCTACCCATCAGCCATGGCAGATGTAAGTTATTTTCATGCAAATGCAAATGTAAGGCAATTTTCTACTTAAGACAACATTTATTTTCTTTAGTCATTGTCATGGGTGCTTGCCGGAGGGCTGGCAGTCTGACAGAGAATGAAGATTTGTAGGTGCATCTGCTGAACAGGATAGATGAGGTCAAGAGTTGATCTTGAATCCTTAATTGATGCCAGTTGGCAACAATATATCAGATTGTTGTTGGTTATTTTTGCTGTGGTTTTGGTTTTTGATTTCACTATTTGAGAAAAAGAGACTTAATAAGGCAGAAAATGAGTAGAATTTAGATGGTGCCAACCAAATCTGTGACCTCCTGAAACAAATTCACAGTGCATATATTTTTGTGAACATGAAAAGTAAGAAATTTAACAGTCTGATAATCAACTCTGACTACAGACTTAAGGTTCACTTGTTGCAGTGACACACAGGTCCAGGTCTGTTGCCTGCTACTAGTTGGCATATTACATTTAAAACAAATGTTTAGGTGTAGTCTTAAGTTCTATAAATATAAAACACCATGGGCACTGTGTAGAAGAGCATGCCTGTGTCATTTTGCTAAATAATTCTATTGCAACCATTAGGACATAAAGACTTAAAATAACTCTGCTGGTCAAGTAACTTCATTTAATACTACAGAAAGAGATGTTACCAACATAAACCAGAACGTGCTCATCAGCAAAAGTGATGCTAATTGGAAGTATTATGAACAGGTTGTAACTCAATAATACTGATGTAGGAATCAGCTAATATCTAATAAATTAGAATAGAGCATAAAGGATCCAGAGCAACAAATGACCATTCAGCCTGATGTACAGTTCAAACACAAATATTTTATGAGCACAAACAGTGCACTTGTTAGTAAAATATATATTTTATGGTCAGACATCGTCATTCATTTCAAATTATGGGCTGTGGCAAAGCTACAATGAAATATTGAAACAGACCTTAACGGAGTCTGCAGCCTAAAATGAAAAATGTCTCTCTCCAGTTGTCTCTCCGCAGTGTCGAAAATTAGCCCTTTACAGAACAGTGAGGCTGTTTTTTGTTTGTAGCGCATAGAACAGTCGTGTGGGATTTAAACACATATTTACACACGGTGAAGCAGATTTAGCCTAAACGAGCGTGTTGGTCGTCACTCACCTCTTCATTTAAACTGGATCTCTTGGTTATCCTGTTCCCTCCAGCGCGGTTGCTGTCTTCTGGGTTTAAACTGATGCGCTAGACTCACATCCACAGAAAAAAAATCCAAATGCTCTATTTTGGACAAAGCCTACGTTTTCGGAGATGCTTCAATAATTTTACATTCACTAATTCTTCTAATTCCTTAAATAAATCTGCCTACGAAACCTGTTAAGCGATGGCGGCGTCATTCATTCAAGTGAAAAACCTTCATTACCGCGAGTATTTGGAAATTCAGTGCGTAAACTTCACAGCAGAGCATTCACCATCTGAACTGACCTCCTAATGTTACTTTACTAGACCGTGTCAATGAAATGGCACATTCCTTCAGTTCGGGATTCAACGTCCTCCAGGCTGCTCTACAGTACATGCAGGTTATGGACAAGCCGTGGCCAGGCTTGCCATCGTCCGACGGTGTAATTTCGCAGCGTCAGTTCAGACCCGCAGCGTGGCTTTCTCACAGGGCTCTGCCGGACTGACATAGATTAGCGGCTCCATCAATGTACAGTAGTGTGTGTACGTTGCCACTGGCACACTGCGCAGTTAAACCCAGCCCCCTCACACTCCAGCTCGTTATGGAGTTAACCGTTTCCGCCCAAAGAAAAACATTAATATTGAATAAATTAAAGTAACATTTGTGAATAATTAAGAAATTCAGTCTTAGAACAACATTTAGAACTTTACTAAGATGATTTTTTAACACTATGCACTCGTAGGCTTAAACATAAAACCTTATGGCAATTTGCAATGTACCATCCTCTCACCTACCAAAAAAGAACAATTTACTGAAAATATGCCTGAAGTTTCTAATGTAGACTAGTAATAATTAACAGTTTTGATAACTCTCTTTAGAAATATTTACACATATTACATTTACTATAGCCTTCATCAATCTTCATAACAGACTAAATTGATCAAATATTGATCATTAATATCTGAATAGTGCATTACATTTATGAAAAGATCATTTTCTTACGCATCACAATGTTTCCTGCGCACCACACTGAACACAGAGCAGCTCTCCCATCTAACTGTTTCTGTTAGAATACTGCCATCTATAGACCAAACTGTGAACCTGTTTCTACTCAGACACACACCGGCACACACGATTTCTTGACTTTTGCCCTTCTGCGTTTCTTTTGATTCTATATACACTTTCTGATTTTTCATTCTTTCTGTGTCAGATATGTCTATATTGCACTACGTACCCGTGCAACCCAGGATTGTTCCAACTTTAGAGATAATAATCACAAAAACACAGAGTTTTAAAATCCTTTAAGTTTTTCCTATAATTTGCCATGGCGTCAGTCACACATAGTCCATTTACACCTGGCATGGAAATGGGTTGTATCTGGATATGATTTTAACCTGATTACATTTGCACCTGGTACTAATGTGTCTGTGTCCATATAGCTCGGGGTAAGGAGTTCAGTCAAGGACAAATATATTTCAAGTATATCCTATATATAACTCTCCTATATCTGTGTATTAATTTATTTTTTCCCACTAAAGTTTTTCTTTGGTGGGGTGAGTTTTTCCTTATTCAAATCAAGGGTCTCAGGATAGAGGCTGTTGTTTATTTCCCTAACCCTACAGACTGTAAAGTTACATAAGGCAAATGTGCGATTTTTGATATTGGGCTATATAAATAAAACTGACTTGACTTGAATTTGAAATTTAATAAAATCTATGTTACTTGGGCTCCAGACATCATTCAATTATATTCATTTCAATGGGAAGACAACAGCACGTTCTTGCCTATCTGTCCTTTCATTTTTATTCATAAGTTATAAATCTTTGATCAGTGATCTTAATATTGGCTGTCAAGTGTCGACTTTTAGCTTTCTTTGCATCACTGAGACCATCAACTTGATCCAGTTGTTTAATGCAACATATATATGTAGAAAGACAGAGAGTTTTTTCTGTTAGAATCATGGAATGACATTAAAATAGTTATACAAACCACACCAACCCATCTTCTTCATGTATCTGTGCCCTTAGTGGGTTATGACAAAAAAGTAGGCTATCCACATTCTCTGATGCATCAATAATGCAGAGTGGGGAAAAGGGAGCCAGTGTCTGCCATCAAAAGTATTGCAAAACTGCCAGGAGGAAGAAGACGTGGAACAACCAATGTAAGTACACTAAAAGCACAGCGCCCACTTAAAGACAGGGTCAATTGCTGGAGGGTGTCCATATTGGAATTCCACCGCACTACCTCTCAAATGAATCTTAGTCAACCCTGGGCGGCAGGGGTAATCAAATACAGACTTTTTCAATTCATTACTCACCTAGTTTGGAGCAGCCATGTTTGGAACAAGCTGTGATTTGTTTGATTGGAACATAACTCAATTCATATTGAAAAGACAGGTTGCACAGAACTGTCTGGAAGAGGTTTTGCCTGCTCTGTGCAAGAGAGAAATGATAGATTAACCCATTTTACAAGGTGAAGCTTGGTTATTACATACAGTTCAGTTCTATCAGTCATGCTTCACTTTAGGACACATATCGACTGACTGAGGCTGGTTGCAGATTGTGTTAACAGTAAAAAAGAAAAGTACATTGTTTGAAATAGGAAAAATATGCATGAGAATTGCAAGGACTGTAGATGTAATTAGCCTTTGAATCAGTGTATGTCACATTTCTATCAGTGTATACATTTCTTAACCTCCCTAAATATATTTTTCTTTTCAATCAACATGCACAAATATCTTGTGACAGGCAGTTCAGCTGCAAAATATCAACATTTGAATTCATGTGTATCATGCTCAGCTCAGTGTCTTTGGTTCTTCATACACCTTAATTTAATGCAAAGATACATAGGAGAGGGCTGTGTCAAGATGTTCCAGGTTCACAGTGGTATAACTCAGCCATGTTAAGTGCTGGCACCTTTCCACCCCGGATCTAAAATCAAAGCACACATCATTGGTCATTAGGTGCCTGTTAGATAGGCCAGTCTTTAGTCACTTTTTATTTATGTTTACATTTGGAATTTGGCCTGCTAGACAGAGACTATTTTTGAGGTGAGGTGAGGCAAGAAACTCACAGGATTCAAACCCACAGTGGGTGAGGAGGTTAATTGCTGGAATTATGATTGTGTGATGTGCAGGACCTACTGTTTATCTCTGGATGTACAGGGGTGGCTGGGTGCATGCAAAGTGATGCTGCAAGGCATGTGCGACAGGAGCTAGATAGGGGTAATTCGTGGCAAAGCACAAAGCTTATTTGTTGGAATATCAGTTCAGTGAGCAAATCAAACAGTGGTCAGGTGGAGGAGTGTGCACAGTGCTGGGAATGAGGCTCCCGAAGGTAATGTGGAGAGATGGTCAGCTGCAGGGCTGCTGCTTGACCGTTTGCTGATCAAAGTGCTTGCACGCAGTGATTTCATAGTATGTTGGACGGTTTCAAAGGAGCTTGAAAGGAATTGATGCTTTTAATTCCTTTTCCCTCTAGCCATATTTGAAGATATCACAAGGGAATGTGGCAACCTGTCATCTCCACTGAAACTCCATTCCTTGTCTTTTCTGACCCGTGTAAGCAATCACCCTGACTGAAGAGACAAACAAATACCAGGAAACAATTAGATGAAAAACTGTCAATCTTATGGATATGGTGGCAATTATTTCTGTTCCAAGGTTAGACCATGTGAGTGGTTATTGTGCAAACCTCTTTTTTTTTAATCATTTCTAATTTCTATTATCAGCCATTTTTAGTTTTGTTGTTGTAATGTAAATGTTCAACATCACAACCAAATGGTGTAACATCAGTTTAAACATAGAATTAACACATACCCATTTACAAACATACATTATACTCTCATTTTATCCTGCAGGTAATGAATTTACTTCACATTTCAGAGCTGTAAGCAGAAGAGTCCAGAATGTGCAGCGTGTGTCTTGGGACTAAGATGTTTGTGGCATTTGAACGAGGTTCATTATGGAAGTCCACCCCCGCTGTTTACTTCCCACAATCCACCTGTTAGAGTGGGTACCAGATACATACTCAAGAGGCTCTAGGGACTACTGCCATGCAATCAGCAATTGCACACACAGAAACCACATTCGTATAGGTGGCCCATTACCACAGTAATGGCCCACTGACGGAGCCTCAGCAGCTCACTACCTTGTGGTGATGAGCGACCACTTTTCACCTACACTGACGATAAATATTCCACACAGGAAGTTACCAGAGGAGGGAGAGAAGTAAAACAACACCAACATGCCCAGTTCAAGTTTTAGTCAACAAACTGCTAACTATTTGGAGGACAGTCATATCAGGGTGAGGATCTCAGGCAGTATATTTTGAAGAGGTTTCATAGCTGTGATTTTGTTTTCTGTCCCCTCTTCAGGGAAAACAACTCACCCTGAAGTGCAATTGAACATAATGTGCCTGATCTGTGGCCCAAACGTACACCTCTCACTGGAGGCATCTCTTAAGCTTGTCAGGATTTGTCAATGGAAAAACTAAATTAAAACAGCAATTAATTTCCACAGAGATGCAATCACAGGAGACATGGTAATTGCAAGCTGCTCTGATGTGTTTGCTGAGTGAGGTATTGTATTAAATTGTTGTTTTTTTTTGTATTATTATTATTTCGTCCTTGCTTGGAGGCATTCCATGAGCTGTAGCCTTGTTCTGTAATCTCACATATCAGACTTGTGGCAACAAATCATGGATGCCATCAGTATGGAAACATGGCACCTCAAAAATAGCAACAGAGAGTGAGAGAGAGTGAAAAAGTGGCAAAAGTACAGATGGTCCATCTTTCAACACATCAGTGACACAATTGAGCTGTCAGAGAAGATAAATAATGATATTAAAAAATAAAGTACTTTGTGTCCACAGCACTATATGTCATCTACACCCCTGCTTAACTGCAAAGTGAGCAAAATCCAAAATGCCCAACAAAATAGGTAAACTCCCAGTTTGTTGCCCAGTTTATCTGTTGAACGCACCTATCCACCAACATGGACGCTCACAGCTACATGCATGCTCACGCACATATACAGTAGGTTGGGGTTGGGAAGAAAATGAGGGAGAAAAAGTTCCATTAGATAGTGGCCTGTTTTAATTAATAAGATGCTTATCAGAACGTGAATCTCAGGAAATTGCTGGCTATTTATTTTACTGGGCTGCTCACTTTGCCCCAGCTCTTGATAAAGCATTTTGTTTTAATTAGACACATTTCCACACTCCTCCAGGGATGACCCCTTATTATGGTGAAGTGGGCCTGCTTAGCAGAGCAGGCAGCCAGGAACAAGCTCCTCCGTGCATCTCAATCATTCCTCATCCATGCTCATCTCAGGGGCCTGGGACCAAATCAAAGGAGTCACTATTAAGCAGAACCAAATTGTTTAATGCAGTAATCTCCCACATATTTTTCATTCCTTCTCCATTTGCAATTGGAAATGAGACATGGTGCAAAAATACGATGCATTGTTTGCATACTAACAAGGGACCTTGGCTATCCTTATCCTTCACGGTTATGGAGGATGGTTCCGCAACAATGAGAAACACATTTTCTGACTCACAAGTGTCACAGAGAAAATAAGACAATCACTTTATCCGTAGTATCTGTAAAGGAGGGGAGGAAATCCTGTATTGGGTGAGATTACCGCTCCACGTTAGCTCACTTTTTGATACTGGCTATTTACAGTCTCAGGGAGCAAGCTTCCAGAACTGAAACATGATTTTAGGGCTTATGAGCACTATTAAACCGAGAGGGAACAACATATTCAGTCAGCATGCAGCATCTGCTACTTCCTGTGTTGCATCAATATAAAAACAGTTGACTTGTACTAAGCTACCAGATGTATGTGGGTGAGGGAAAAACACTGCCAGATATACCAACAAAATATTGTCAGATTGCAGCCAATCTGACATTTGCTTCTGGACGTGAGACAGAAATCATTGGGCTCTTTGACAGAAAGCCCTCACGCTCTCCTCATGTGTCACCTAATTTAATTTTCTTACTTCCAACTCAGAGAAGAGTAGAGGAAAAAGGTAGATAGAGGACAAAGCAATTATGTCCACATTACAAGGCATTGCGCATGATCTCCTAGGTATGAGATGGGGATAGCTGTGAGGCAGAAGGTGGGACTGATGAGAGCTTACCAGGAGCTTGAGACCTGCTCTGCTCCAGACAGGGATTTAGGTCTTCTGCCTGCTTGCCTGCCTCATAAGGTAGCATACAATCACAATGATTCCTTAATCCATCCTGGCCTTTCACATGGGGCCTCAGCCAGTTGTCATCCAGACATGAAATGTAAATGGAGGATTGAAGATGTTAATAGGGAAATGCCAGCATCACACTCTGACATGGTCATTAACTCATTCATTTTTGTTCTTACTGCCACAGACACAAAAATATAGATATGGACACAAGGAATACGTGACAAGGTAAATCCAGAAAGACAGTCTTTACTAACTACATTTACTAACTAGGTATGTACAACACACACACACACACATACATATATATATACATATATATATTAGTGGTGGGCCGTTATCGCCGTTAACGTGCTGCGTTAACGTGAGACTCTTATCGGGCGATAAAAAAAAAATATGGCCGTTATTCTCAAAGTTGGGTTGGGAGCTGGGTCTATACTACGCAAGCTATGATGACTTTCACCTTGATATTTTAGCGCAGACGTTTACCTAGCCGAATTGCACTGTAGGGGGCGAGAACAAATCTTCGAACCTGTGTGTCTGCCTACTGTGAAATTACCACATCAAACGTG
>JAPMOB010212367.1:0-16209 GCA_029875015.1 Lepomis gibbosus | reverse complement strand
TGTGTTGGTGCGTTAAGAGTTTAGGAAACTTGTTAAATGTATTGAAAAAACTGTCATAGTGATTGGAAAAAACTGTAATAAACAGATATTAGTGTTGCTGTAGAGGTAAGGAAACTGTCAGTTGGAGTCAACTTAGCATATCGTTTATGTGGTTTGAAGGTGTGCTATTGTTGGAGCTGTAATATAAGGGCTTTCTTCTGCACTCTGATTAGGGGACCATGTCTGATTAAGACACGCTGAACCATCTATATTGTTTTACAGAATTTGAAAATTTTGCACTCCACTTCTTTCTCTTCTTGAAGCGTAGAGAGCAAAATCTTACAACGTACGTATCAGCTGAGGATGAAGGATGAAAAGTAATTTTACTTTGATAAAAACAAGCTGTGACGAATCACTTTGGGTACTTTTTGTGTTTAAGATCCTTCTGAAAAGAGACAAATGTCACAGTAAATAAGGCTGACAGAGAAACCTGCAGATTTAACATGTGGATTCTTTTACCTCTTCCTCTACAGGTTAATGGGCGCCATCCAACCTGTAACTTCCTCTTGGAGGTGGAGAGAGATCAGGCGGAGTGTCTGAAGAGACTGAGGGAGGAGGAGGCCGTCAACAGCCATAAAGGTCACAGTCACTCTCTAAACTACACTTAGAAGCTACTCTTCTACGTTACAAAGAAAGAACTTTTAAAACTGTAAGGAGCTGAACTGGATCTTAAAACAGAAAACATGAAGCCTGCAGACTGAGTACTGATATCAAAATGTATATATGTATGAAGTTTCATACATGCATACATACAGTCTGTACTAGTGTACATATATTCATACCTCTGCCATGTGAGGACGTGAGCAGCTTTCACATTGCAGTTTAATCCCATTTTTGTATTCTGTCCAGCAGTTTAGCCACAAAATGAAAAACCAGCAGATTCAGGTTACTTTCTCTTATTGAATAGATACTGGCAGGACACCGAGAACCTGCGTGCAGCTGGGAATGTATTCCAACTAAATCATACCTGGACTGAATTTGGATATAAATAAGACCCACCTGATTTGACCTCCTGAGCTGACTGAACAGATTAAATCTCATGTTAAAATATGAGATTATTTCTCTGCCAGACCAAATTTAGACAAATTTAACCTTTCTGTATTTACAATATCTACTATGATTTGCACCTTTTCTTAACGTATAGGAATTATGCAGTGTGCAGGTTCATCTGTGGACCATTACTGCCCTCCTGTTAGTCCTATTATTATTAGCACTATTATTCATATTCATTTTTGTAGTTCTGTGTGGACATTGAGTGTGTTGGGCTTTAACAAAGAAATGACACAAAGGCGTTCGCTCTAACTTTGGTCAATGTAGTTAAAATTCTTCCTGCTTCTTTAATTGAAATCAGTGCCATCGTGTTTAATAAAAACACAATGTCATTATTATTATCCATCCATCCATCGTCAACCGCTTATCCTGCATACAGGGTCGCGGGGGGGCTGGAGCCTATCCCAGCTGACATTGGGCGAAAGGCGGTGTACACCCTGGACAGGTCGCCAGTCCATCGCAGGCATTATTATTATATATTATATACTCTAAGTTTAATACAGTATTGGTGGATTTTTCTCTGAAGTGAAAGGTCCACGCAAAACAAATTATTTTTTGGTTCTGCGACAGACTTGAGAATGAAGCGCAGTTGTATTTGTTCCTTCAGTGTTAACAAGCCTGACTTTCCTCTCCAGTGATCTGAGCTCTGTATCCTGAATCCCCTGCTGTGTTAATTAAAGCTCAATGATACGAAGTACAACAAAATAATAACATGGCTCAAATTCTCTGCGGGGGGAAAAACTGCTGGGGAGAGCAGCTTTCTTAAAGAGTTTTTTCATTCAATTGTTCGAGCAAAGAGGCTGCCGGGACTTCGTCTGAAGATGCAGCTCCCATCTCAGAGCTGATTTCGCGCTCTTCCCATATCTCTGCAGGCGCCTGCGTTGACTTGCTAGTGCAGCATCATGGTCATGTTCCCTCACTGGCTTCCCACCAATGAACACAGCTTGTTGTGTTTGTTGGATGCCACAGGTGCTGGGGATTAAAGTCCATTGTATGATATAAATACGAAAACAGAGTTTGCCTGCAGAACATACATTCAAACATTTGATGCATCAAAGAAAAGTGTCAGTTTCAGAAGGGTAATGGAATATCGTCATGCAGTGCATATTAAATAAGTCAGTTTGTTTAACTGCATGAAATTGAAGTAGAGCTACACTGAAAAGGGAGACAGAGTTGAGTCAGCCTTCACGACAGTGAATAAAGGAAAATAAGACCATATACCAGGGAAAGAGGATTTCCCTCGAGACGGGTGCTGCTGTGCATTTTGTGCGTTGTTGCTTAAAGGCAACGGTCCTGTGTCTCTCTGTTTCTGTGAAAGCGCACAGAGAAAGGATGGATCACTTAGCGGGTAGATAGAGTTTTCTTCATGCACTGATGAGTTCAGATCTGTGTTGGAGCCATTTTTACCCCAAAGACATCTGTTCTGTCTCCCTTTCCCCTGTCCCTCTACTTCGTCCTCTCTTGCCCTCACAGTGTTTATTATTTCCTCTCTTTCAATGCTTCTTGTTTCTTTATCTCTGCACTTTCACTCTTCCTTTTCAAACCACCATTTTCTTTATTTTCCCCTCTTACCCTCATGTTCTCTCCACTTGCACCCCTTCCACTTGCCTTTCCCTCTCTAGTTTTCTAGAAAAAGAAATCAGAAATAATTTTCCCTGTTTACACATTTAAGCTTGAGATGCTACATTAGGAAAAGAATAGGAGACCGATAGTCGAGTTGGGAGGTGGGAACAACTTCAGATTACAAATTATTCTGCGTCCTTCGCCCTTGACATTTCTGAAGTTCAGGTACAACACAGAAGAAGGAACGTTGGAGTGAAAGCCAGTTAGAAAGAGTAGAGAAAATACAAAGAAAAGGCTAAACTATGAGAGAAAATCACAAGCTCAGAAAAAGCACATAACGAATGTAATGAAGGAAAAAAGAAAGGAGGAAGAAAATGAAGGAAAAAATAAGAATGGAAGCAAAGCTGAAAAGTGGGGGGAAAAGGGAGGGAAGATGAAATAAGAGTAGAAAATGAGATGAGTACAGGCAAAGTGATGAATATAAGGGAAGGAACAAGGAAAGTAAGGAAAGAGAATGAAATGGAGTAAAGGAAATAAAATTGTAAACAAGGGAGGGACAGATGGATGAGAGAAATCAATTAAATATAATAAAAAAGGAAAGAAGAGCAAAGTTAGATGGAACGAGAAAACAAATGAGGGACAAAGGGAAGGAAGTAAGGAAATAAATAATGATAATGAGATATCTTACCTTGTCTTGAACGAAAAATGTGAATCTACATCATAACCTGTTATTTCATCAAATGTAGTGAAAAGTCTCCAAAAATGGAAATACTCAAAAACAGAACTCTTAACTTCCTTTTAAGTACAAAACTTAAATGAAACAATGCTTGAACCTTATTAATGTATTTTCCGAATATTGAATCCTCTCTGACCACATCCACAGTAAATATTTACCTTCCATTGAAGATAGGGTTAGCTAACCCTATGCTGGTGTGTTCTCACCCAAAAGGGAGCTTTTCAGAAACACCCCAGAGTGGAAAAACCTAAAAGTGCTGGCTTTGTGTTTCAGTGTGGATAGAGAAAACTGAGCTTTTAAGACATGAATAATGGCATATGCCAGCATGGGATTGCAGGTGCTGTGCATGTAGTAAAAAGAACAAAACAGCTTTCTGTCACCTCGAACACTATTTTCTGCTATTTATTTTTCAACCCTTTGCTCAATTTGCATCAGAAATCACACAGACACACAAAGCATGACTCACGCTTTTATTTGATGACTGTACCGGTGTCCATCAAGGATAATTTAAGGAAAAGCAGGACTATTAGAAACTGCTAGTAGCTGACTTTACTTTGCCAAAAAGAAAAGCAATATGGGATGGAAAAAAATCTGACTTTAGATGTAGCCCAACCATGGATGTATAATCTGGATATTGGACCCAAAGATAGCGCCCACTCAGCCCAATAAGATCTGCTCGCCTGGTGCATACGGTAAAAAACATTTCTAGCTTTTGGGTTTACTCTTGGGGGTATGTGGCTCTATGAATATGTGCAGTTTTTCTCCAGCTGGCCCATAGACATTGTGATGACATCACAGATTTTTAAATCACTTTTCTCAGCTGCAGGATGGTTTTACAAATATAAATCCTCCATAGATCAAATATTCATAATAGAGTCACAATTGACCTTGTTTGTAGTTTGAGGTGTCAATGGAGAAAATGCTTTTTGGGCCATGGGGAGAGGTTTTGCTGCAGTACTGCTAATAATGTCCACTGGGCCAAATTGCAACCAAGTCTAAACCGAATTCATGTCTTATTACACCTCCATGAGCCCAACACTGCAGTTCTAAAACCCAGAACATATTAATACCAAATAGGAATATGAACAAGAAAACCCAAGAATATTTATGTTCTTATTTATTAAATTAATAGTTTGTGATATCAGTGCATTTGACATTATTAAGGCTCAGAATGTGCCATCAACATGGCTCTGTAAATCCTGGAACACTGACACCCACCTCTGTCCATTCATACACGTAATCGGTTGTGGATTATCAATATATTTCTACATGCATACAGGAAAAAAAACTTTCCAAGATTCATCCGTTTTCATGTCGTTTTGGTGGTTCTCTGTGGATGAAAACCTTTGCAAAACCTTAACTGAATGTGCTAGAGGAGATGCTGGTGATTAGTTCTGCTGGTGTAGCGATTTCTACCTTTACCTTTTAGCATGGAGTGTATCAGTTGTGTATCCTGAAAAAACAACAATCATTCAGTTTTACTAGTTGCTGAGGATATGGATGAAGTTGCCAGCAAAAATGGGAGATTTTAATTGTGTGCAGTTTGTACTGTAGAATATATTTCAAACACTACAGGAGCCAAAATGGAAACAGGCCCCTGAAAAAAAGAAGAAATCGCGCTGGTTTCTTTAGCTACTCATGTCCTCTGGCTATCTTATTTTTTTCCAACTTGACACTAATAGGTTTCTTTTTATAGCAGTTTTTTTTTCTTCACGGTCTGATGCCCCGGTAGCTGGCTGGCTGTGTTTCTTTTACAGTGATGTTGGAGATGAGGGCTACATTTTACCAAGCAAACTGTCTCCGTTCATCTATCGCTAAAAAGCCTTGTTGACTGTTCAGTTTGCCATCAGCACTTTTGCACCCATTAAGGCTCATGCTGAAGAGCTTGGAGATCTATTTTAGGAGGCAGTTTCTGGAGTGTGGGTGGGAGTTTCGTATACAGTCAGGGCCACGTTCTGTTCTGATAGTATCTAAATCCTCTACATATGTATGTCTTCGAAAACATCCTATGCAATTTTTCAGGAACAGCAAATCCACAATGCACCATGAGGAGTATAAATAATAAGATATAGTTACTTACAGAAATACATTATTTGGATACTAACAAATAATAAATGAAAATAAATTAAGTTTAATTGCAAATAATGAACATTCAACTGTATTGCACTTGTGAGTCCTCCGCATCAATTATGTGTTTGTAACTACTTCTGTGGTTTTTCAGTAAAGGACGGTCTCTTTAATTTATTTATTGCTGTGTGAAAATGTACTCACGAAGCTTTGGCTTTTACAGAGTCACCATGCAAAGGAGCATGGGACAACATAGCATGCTGGGAGCAAGCTGAGGTTGGAGAGACCATCACCATCCCCTGTCCCCGAGTCCTCAAGACTCTATTCGGCAGAAATGGTAGGTTACTTATTCACTAATTAGTTGATATTTATTGATTAGTTGTTAATTTATGTACACATTTATTATCATATTTATCATATTTGTATATTTATTTTGTATGTATTCATGTCATATTCATTTTTAAAATAGGAAGATGAACAGAGTAGAGGGAGCAGACTGAAGTTGATCAACCAATGTATCGTCAAACGATTGATTTGTGTGTGTATCATACCTCTGAAGTGGTCAATCCAACAAATGGGATTCCGTAGTACCTCATATAAATAAAAAGTAGTTTAAAGTTCAAACCAGAAGAAAAGAAAGTACAACAAGAGGTTTAAAATTCATTCTTGACCTGTAAACAGCAGCTTTACAACAAAGTCCATTTCACATTTTACACTTACTCATTTGGCAGACGCTTTTATCCAAAGTGACTTACATTTGAGGAACAACATACAAGCATCAGTAAAGTGACAGATCTAGGATCTGAAATAGATAGTCCTGGAGATTTTGAACGTATCACAGTTAGAATTAACTTGTATTCAGCTTTTCAGCCAACATGGACATGGAAACGTCCTTTAAAATGCTCTGGAAAATAAGTGAACATATAACCTCTGCAGGTTACATTACATTTTGACAATATAACTTTTTTCTATTACTGATTACTGTACGAATTGCATTGATATCTCCCTATCTATTTATCTCTGTACCTTTCATACAGTGCAGCAAGCAGACATATTGATGTGAAGAGCTGCAGGCTTGATTGTTGATTCTCAGTGGGATTAGCAATACTACTAACATTATTACATATCATGGCATTTGAGGTTAATGTGGAGAACGTATTGCATGTAAGCTAAATAATACGTCTTATGGGGAAGCTAGTCTGTCACTTCTGAACAATACGAAAAAATTTTGGCTTAATGAATTCTTAATTTTTCATTTTTTTAAATCATTTTTGTTTCCTGGTTTGCCTGTGGCTTCTGCCTGAGTCCTCTGTCTTACTGTAAATCTTCAAAATCCCTCGTCCTACATGTTAGTCACACACATTTTGACCAAAAGATTGTGTATCAGAAATGACATATATTCAAGTTATCATAATTAATTGAAAGATGTGACATATAATACAGGCTTTCCGTACCTGTTTATACCTCACATTATTCACCCTCAGTTGTTGCCCATCACCGTGAATGTGTGTAGTGGATTCATCTGAATCCATCCAATTTTTCCAGCCAGTGACCAGATGGCAGTTTGGATTTCCACTTTGAGCCATGCTCTAATTTACATTGATGACTAAACATTGTGTAAGCACCCAGAGGGTTGTTCAGAGCCAAAGCTCTGACTCTGAGACTTGCCTGTTCAGAATGGATCCAAACCCCCTATAGTTACCATATTTTATAGAAATAGCAAAGACTCATTATGTAAGATGAACATGTACAATCAATAGGACGCTGAACACCAGACATCCTGACATTATTGCATGTCTTTATTTTTTTCTGGATCACATTATGACACAAAAGTGCTGAGATACTGTGAAATGAATTAGGCTTTTTTCTCAATGGATTATTTTATTTTTTCTGAATCAATACAATTATTGCAAAGTAGCCTAAACTCTTTATTTTACTTCGCTTTTACTTGATTTAGCTATACATGCAATACGTTCTCCACATTAACCTCAAATGCCATGATATGTAATAATGTTAGTAGTATTGCCAGTCTCACGGAGAATCAACAATCAAGCCTGCAGCTCTTCATACCAAAATGGCAAAACACGTTTGTTAGTGCCCTCCAACATAACCCATTTGACTGTTGCAAACGTAGACTCATATGAGACTCTGATGCGCCACAGATACAATTATTGTCTGATTAACTTGGCAATTAAAGCGATTTGTTTAAGGCTAAGGACAGATTCATTTGTCCAAATCAGTGTTGGTTGTTGAACAAATGACCAGTGTTGTTATTTGTCTGGTGAGGACATTTTATAGCACTCAGAGGTTTGCCAGTAAACACTAGGTGCTTTCACACTGCCTTATTTCCTATAAGAGGTTTCAGACTGGTACAGGTACTAGTACAAGACTGGCTAGATATTAAAATAATCACCTGAACATGACTTAACAAGCCAGGGCTTAAGAAGCTGCAGTGATGAGCCACAGGAGTCAGATGTGCTAACCAGCAATTACCAGCAGCTGTGAGGAGAGCGCCAAACCATGGAGAGCGGCAAACCATGGAGAGCCATTCTCACAACTCCGCCCTGAAGAGAGGGAGAAAACTAGAAGAACACAAACAGATACAAAAACACGCTCACTCACTTGAAAGGAGAGGTGAAAATCATAACATACAAACACACACAGGCTGTCACTCCCCCATTTGTGGAGTTGTGACAATTAAATTTTTAGTACCGCAACAATGAGTAACATTTTACTGGTACAGCTGGTTGAGGTGGAGCCAAATTTAACTAATTTATATACAGTTAGGTAATCCAGTGGTTCCTAATTAAGGGACCAGCCCCTCTCAGTGGGTCACAACATAAATGTGTGGGGTCCTCAGATGATTAATGGGAGACGAAAGAAGAAAAAACAAAGTTCTGACACAGCTTTATTTACATTTGTTGACTTTTTGGTCTTTTTTGTGAAATAATAGATACTTTTACCTCACTGGGCCTCAAACTGTTATTTAATGAAACCATCTGAGATGTTAAGGGGGAAATGTCTCTTTTGTGGAAGTGCTAACAACTCATAGATATCTAGACATCGTGGCAAGGGGCCCAGACAAGACATTTCTTTTTGAGCCAAAAGCCAGAATAGTTTGGAAACCAGTGTATTGTATTTTACAAGCTTATTATATGTTTTTATCAACAATTTTAATCTGAAAAGCAATGAGCTGTCAGATTAATGAAGTGCGGTAAAACAGAATATTTTTCTCTTATGAGCAGTGGAGAAGTATAAAGTAGCATTAAATGGAAATACTCAAGTAAAATACAATTACCTCTAGAACTTAGTAACTAATTACTAAGTAATTAAAACAACAAAAAAGCACTCTAAGTGTTTTACTATTGTCATCCACACCTCTGGCTTTGTAACAAGAGTTCATTTGTTATCCAATCGGACTCATGGATATTTTAGTATAAAGAGCCATCCACCCTACCAAACCAACAAAAAAATCATGATTTCTTAGTAGTTGAAATAACTAAACCTGATGGCCATAACATAAAGCTGCCATATTGTGAGAATTTATGGTCTTCAACAAATACAGAATCCACATCTCCCAAAACTTTGCCACTCAATGCTTTAGAACATTTAAAGAAATTAAGAATGTCCTGCAAAAACCACTGACATACATAATGAAGCAGCAACAATATGTACATTTTTAAATGAAGCTTGGTCAGAAGTCCTCCCTGTTTTGCTGCTGTTTCTTATGGGATTTTCCACAGACACCAAACAAGGTAAACACAGGTCATAGTAGCATTAGCAACACTATTAACATCACTACTTGTTAACTGGAACACCTACATGTAAACACTGTTACCCATTAAAAAGTTCTCTTAGCTTCAGCTGTGTTTACCCTGTGAAGAGGGTTTGGTAAGAGTGTAGCGAGGCAGAAGTGTGGTGATGTTACTTCCAGTCAGTGAGCTAGAGATGATCCATGCTTTTTGTAGTGCATTCTGGGAATTTCCAAGGGGGGTGAACTTCCAGTGCAATGCAGCGATTTCGGCATTGGGACACCCATAAAATGTCCCTCAGGAGTTCACTGCCTACTAGAAACACACTGAGCTACTGAGCTTCATGCAGTGTTTTTAGTAACAAATTGTAGTCTAAGACAAAGTACTACAATACTTTAGCTTAGATTACAATGTGTTGTGTGACAGGGTGTCAGAATATAAGATGTCTCTACATGTACATGTATCTTGTTTTTGTACCTTAGGTGTAGTTTGAATGTTTAATCTCCCAATGGATTCACAGCACTGTCAACTGCTTAAAATAAATTTTTTTCTTTATTGCAGGTTTGCAAGAATATGGTGTTGGAGTTGACATGAAATCATTTGACTTGTTTCCATACAGAATACATTCAGTTACTGACAATAGTTATTAAAATCATCGTAATCATTGATTTACCTAAAAAGGTGGGCATCAAATTGTGCTGTTGTCAGATGTTCCCCAGTGCCAAAAAGCTTGACAACCCTTATTCATATCCTGATTTATTTTGTATTTATTTTTGAATAATGATAATAATTATTATTCATTTAGCTGACACTTTTTTCCAAGGGGCTTGCAATTGGTATATATGTCAGCGGTGGCATGTCTCTGGAGCTACGGATTAAGTGTCTTGTTCAGGGAGACATTGGTGAATGTGTCACTGTGGGAATTGAACCCAGCTCTCCCAGACCAAAGGCATATGTTATATCCACTGCGACATCACCAACCCCACCCCCCATTTTATTTCACAGTTACTGAAATTCATTCTCTGCATTTAACCCATCCCTCAAGGGAGCAATGCGCAGCCGTCCGGGGACCAACTCCGGTTTTAAACCAGTGTCACTCGTCAACTGGCACTGACTGGAGAACCAACCTAACATGTTTTTGATAGAGGGGGAAACTGGAGCATGTGGAGGAAACCCACGCAGACATAAGGAGAAAAATGGTTACAAATTATCTAGGAGACTTTGTGTGTTGTCTAGCAGCTGATTGTGTTTTGTGTTCATACCTCTGAAATGGCCCACCCAACACGTGGGATTATATGACATATCATAATGACAGATGTAGATAAAAACAACACTCGTGTATAAAACAAAGACATGTTGTTGTTTAATGTAGCTAATACAGCTCTGTTCAGCTGTGTAACTGAAAGAAAAGAAAATAATACCTCAGGTTTAAAGTTCATTCTTGAACCTTGAAAACAACAGTTTCACAACGTTGTCCATTTTGTCGCTGCCTTTGAGCTTTCGATCATAGCACATGGTCTTCATTCAGTGTTTTCTCAACTTTCTGTTTCCAAGGTCAAGAATGAACTCTCAGCATTTAAGCAAACATGGACATAGAGAATTAAATGAGAATGAAACTGGGCAAACTCCAGATGAAACTTGTGTGATATGATCAAAAGCTCCAGAATAGCTAGTAAGTGGACCTTGTGGTCAGATGGTTTTCTCAACAAGAGTAAGAAAACATCTGATGTCTGATATTCCCCAGAGCCAAAAAGGTTGAGAACACATGTTTTGTTTTTCAAAATTTTGTATTTCTTCTTCATTGTCCTCTCTACATATTCCACCCCACCTTCAGTTCCCTACCAACCTCGAAACCAAAACTACACTTTTGGTAATCTTCTTTTTCAGTTTGCAGTAAACGGAGCAGAACAACAGGTTTTGACATCACTCATTTGAATAGTCAGGGTCTCAGTTGATGGGGTGAAGTGTGGAGCTAACTACTGTATCTCTTCTTCACAGGTAACATAAGCAGGAACTGCACGTCAGCGGGATGGTCGGAGGTTTTCCCAAACATCACCAGCGTGTGCGGGTCTGACACCAGCCAGGATAAGGTACAGTAAACATCTGCACTGTCTTTTGCTTTTCTGACCGTTGTTGTTGCTGTAAATTTAAGAGAGCAGTTTTTCATTTGAACACTAATGAATTCTGACTGTGAAGCAGGAAACAGAGCTGCAACATAATGTTGACCATTAGTGGCCTGTAATTGACGAAGCCTGCAGGGTTGGATGTTAATTAACACGGGTTTGTAGTGAAGGGCTGCATCTTTAAAAGGTCAATATGCCCAACAGTAGTGTGATACATGTTTAAATGTGAGCAATCTGTGTGTGTGTGTGTGTGTGCGCGTGTGCGCATGCAAGCTCCCCTGGTTGTTTTTTTTATCACACATGAAAAAAAACCCTCGGAAACACCATTAGCCTTCAATTTAGCGTTAAAACTTAACTGTAACTAAACTGTTTCCCAGAATGCCAAAAACATTTGTCTAGAAAGGAATTCTCTATCCGTGAGGCCAAAAAAGTAGTCATTTAAATGCTGCTAAAAGAGGTTATGTATGATAAACTTTTGTTTCTCAACCAAATTTAGTCCAAAAGACATCTTCATGTCTTTTGACCTGTGCATCATCAAATCAGCGCTGACCGGGATGTCTGGAATATTACCATACTCTGGATAATCACAAATGACAAAAGCCTGCAAATGTATTGTGTGACCTTGATAATGATAAATTAAACACTCCATTTTTGTTCTGTTGTGTCCAGTATTTTGGGTGTGCTGTGATTCCTCCGCTTCCCAAACAGTTCGGGGAAGCAGAAGAAAGAGTTTATGGTGAGGAGAATGTTTGGCCTTGTTTGGCATTGACAGCGATAATTGCTGCTCCCATCCTCTTTTCACTGCTGAGGTTCAGTTTGGGTCACGACTGGTATTATTCTGAATCGGCCTTTGTGCTTGTTAAATTAACTGTGTCACAGTCTCTCTTCCCAGTTTCTGTTGCTCTGTCTCCTCATTTCTCACTCATCCACTTCTTTTTCTTTAACTTTCCTCTTTTCGTCTTTCTCATCTTGATTTGCTTTTTCGTTCTCCCGCCTCCCAGTCTGAGCAGGTCTCCCTCTCAATCAAAATCACCCAAAACATCCGGAGCAATATTTCACGTCTGTCAGATCAAAGTGGTCCACATTCAGTTGTTGTATTGTAAAGGACAATGGAAAAAGATATGCATTTTTATCTTGCTAACTCTGAATTAATGGAATCCTTCAATAGCTGTGTGAAAGGCCCAAGAATCATAAAACCCTGTCAAAACAATTAATGAACTTGAGCATTTATAATTCAGACATGAGAAGAGAAATGGCAGCTGCAGTGGTAGGTCAATGCTGCTACATCTGTTGGACAGACTTTCTTTTGTAAAGTGACTTAGTTGACCTGAAATCAAAGAAACACAAACTGGCTGCAACTCACAGTGTGAGAAGGGGGTTCACTTGATTACTATCACAGCGCTTACCGATGCTGGTTACACATTTGTTTTTCACTGCATGAGAAAATGAATGTATGGCGTGCAAATTGTGTGAGTCTCATGAGACAAGTTTTCCCCTGATGAGAATAGTTGTCAGGTTTTAATCTTAAGGGATTAGATTGTAGCACCCCTATTAACTGAACTAACTAACTATTAACTAACTGAACTAATTCTTCAAACACGTACAAGTAGGGCTATGCGATATGACTCAAATCTCATAACCCAATATAGGTCATTTCACATCCAAATATTGATATATATCCCGATATACAACATTTTTTGTAAATTTAATGAAATATTATGAATTTGTGTTTTTTCTATGCATTATAAAGGTGGGATAAGCACCAGGACAAATACTTTAATATAGAGTGAACAAAGACACAGCAAGTAATGTAGCTAGCGTTAGCTAACTTGTGGGTTAGCTACATGCTGCTGCAAAGTAAACATAAGAGGACGAGACGGTCTCGGAGCAGCACAGCAGCTCCAGTCTGCGACACAACTCTCTTGCTGCAATTGCTAACATCATCCAACAACAGCTTGACTTGGCGAACTACAAAGAAAACTGAACGTCCGTGAGCAAGCCATTGAAAGTTACCTGACACAACACATCATGGCTGGAATGACTGCAATAATGTTGCGTGGCTCGTCCATACAACAGACTTCTTTCTTTGTTATGAACTCCTTATTTGTCTTTGCATGGTCTGAGTCCTCCTGTTCTGTATTATCCAGCTATGAGTAAACTTCACTCTTCTCTCACGTTGGTTTATTATTAAAACTTGTTTAGCATGGACGGGGGAGGACGATTCATTTTCACACAAAATGCAAATGAGAAAAAAATTGTTTGGTCCTAGTATTTTGTTAAACCAACCATTTTTATGCACACCAAACGCACATAAAATGCCAAACATCTAAATGAACTTGTATCACAATCACATCAGTCTGTAATCACTGTACAGGTTGCATTTATGGTCATCCAGATATCTCTCATCTAATCCTACACCGCCATCCGACCACTCTAAAGAAAGCTCAGCTCCATCTGTGATCAGCTGTGTAACTCATATCACTCAAATCATGGTTTTACGAGACTGAGACGAGATTTTAACACTATTTTTAAGAAATCTTTAGTCAGGAATAACATAAAAAACGTGAGTCTTAAACATTTTATTTCCCTGCATCTGATTAATTTTTATGGTGAAAAGGTTTATGTGAAGATAAACACAAAATTCAAGTGGCAGGTGACTATAGCCTAACTCTAAGTCAGTGCAGCTCTCAGTCATTCTGTGCTGCGCTCAGATCTGTTTCTCCTGTAGACTCAACTTATTTAATATTATCCCCGCTGAGTCAAGATTTAGTCTTCAGTCATCTTTTGAGTCTTTGTTTATGGAAGTAACCTCTTTAAATGTGACTGTGGCACCTTTTCACCTCAATAACAAATAAGTACATTTTAATTCAGTTGGCTACTCCTGGACTTTAATAGCTCCTGTGTTTTAGCAGATTTCCTGCTCATGTTCAAAACTTTGTGCACATTTAGAGTCTCTCTCACATGTCTGTGCTCCAAATCCAAACGAAAATCCAACGTAAAACTAACTTCACCGTGGTGCAAAGCATAATCCCCTCGTAAAGTCTTTTTTTCATTTGCACACACTGAAATAAACAATAGACCATAATTTTAAATGATAGAGCAAGAACACGACAACGATTTCTGTCATATCGCACAGCCCTGTGTACAGGTTTGTTATTATTTCAGCCATAATCATGTGGCCTCACTAAAGCTGCCCAGCTGGAGAAACCAAACCACTGTTACACAACGCAGATGTTTCTATTTATTGTATATAAAGTATTTCACACCAAAAAACATTCTATTTCACATAAAAATACAAAGAACTCTCCTAAAATGGCCGCAGAAGCTTATTTTTCTCCTCTGCCACAAAATGTTATGTACATTTTAGAAGACAGAGTTTCACATCTACTGCAATCTTGCACACCAAAGCCCTTTTAAGAATTGAGACACAATTTGTCTGTTAAAGTAATGGCTTTTCGTTTCTACAGCTTTATTCAGACTTGTATAGAAATAGCTTCAATGCTGGCATGATATTTGGCATCTGCTGCGCAACAAGGAGAGGTGTCACTACTTGAAACTCATTCACAGCGTCTGGTGTTTTATTGAAATTTACTTTATTCTCTTTGTGCAAAGGCAAGGATAATTAAATGATAATTGCATTACAGTGATCTTCGATGGCAGAACAGGGTGTGCATTTAATCTCTCTCTCTGTCCTGACTTTTATGTAATAGCGTCTCAGGCAACATGTACAATGAATGTCTGAAAAGGGCTAAATCCACATTTTGAGAGGAGACTCTGGATGATGATTTATGGGATCAGGCACATCTCTCTCACACAGGATGGGACCTGTCCATTTCAACTGCAAATCTGATGTCACATGTGTTTTAGCTTCTTGTCAAACAAACACGCTTTGATTTTCTCACAAAAATAACTCAGAGGAAATCAAACACATAACACCTTTATCTGAGGAAGCAAGATAACAAGACACACACACATGCACACACACACAAGGCATTTATTGGCAGATTTAAATCTCTGTTTCTGTTTCTGAAAGGAAATAACTCGTATCTTCAGCTCTTCATACCAGAAAGTTTTCTCAAAAACAAAACACCTCCTCTCTTTTAATCCTCCAACAAGAATATTGAGCCTGTTTAGGTCTGATGCAGACCTTCATAGAAAGCACACAAGTCTTAAGATACAAATTTTATGTCCTGATGAAGTTCCAAGAGACAAAAAAATTGCTTTATTACACATTTGTGCACGAAAAATTAAACATGTGTTTAAATCAGTTTAGTCAAACCTCAGCTCCACAGTTGTACTTCCAAAAAGCTTCAATCAGTAAAACTCATCACTCAATGACACGTAGAAACCAGATTTTAGAAAGTTTCCATTAGAATGATGAAAAAGTCAGACTGAAAACATTTCGTTTTATAATGATGCATGACAGTGGAGACTAGACAGTAGGCAGTCTCTTATGTCAGATTTTATCTGGTCAAAATTTTCTCTCAGAAATGTGTCTTTTTGATTATTTTTTAACATGTCAGGAATTGTGCTGGTATTTTTGTTACCATTCATGTCATTCTACGTGATGGTCCATATTTTATAAAACCTGATTATCTTATATGTCAGGAGAGAGACTTGACTGGCACCCCAGACATAAATAAATGGAGTTTTGTAAACTGAGGTTCAGGAACAGGACCACGCCTCCCTCACTCATCCTACCACCTGCGCTTCTTTCAATACCTCCAATCAACCACCCGTACTCCACTGATCCCATCCACCTGTGCTTCTCAAATCCAGCCACAAGCGCTTACGTATATAAAGCTGTCTAACCCGTTTCCTCTCCCGTTTCTCAGTTCTCACATCCCTCCCACCCAAACCCAGCTTGTTCACCTCTTCA
>JAPMOB010212361.1:3700-26822 GCA_029875015.1 Lepomis gibbosus | reverse complement strand
TCTTCACCAGCAACTCCTACTGTTTGGTCAGAGTTGCAGTGACAGGGACGGCAGTGCATAGAGAACTGAGTATTTTAAATTGAGAACAATAACTAAATAAAACAAATAATAAATTCAGGAAATACATTTTAAAACAACAATAATAAAAAAGGGACTGAAATATCTCAACTGTTTAATGCCCATTAAATTTTGAACAGACCCAATTCCTATCTAGATCTCTAGAGGATGAATCCTAAATGACATTTCCTCTTGTGCCGGCGACATTTGTGCTTTTAAGTGAAATGTTTCACTTTCTACTATTGAATTGCTTGCCGTGATGTTTGGTACAGACTTCCATGTCCTTCTCAGAATGAATTGTAATCATTTTAGTGATCCTTTTTTTAATCTAATTCCAACACTGGGTAAAAATTTCATAATCGTTAACTGTGGTAAAAGAAAATGAGGCAATGAGGGAAAACGAAAAACCAAACTGCAGCACTTCATGAGAAAATACACCCTAGAATTCATCACAAACAGCACAAATTGATAACAGTCAGGGAGAAAATCTTTCTCCTGGGTTTTATTTTTAATGTGACAAAAGCTTGTTTGAAGCTTAATTTCCCTCTGCAAGTGCCAGCTGTTCTCTCCCCCACTATTATTTTAAAAACACTGCATCAGTGCAAATAGAATAAATGATAAACTGTGAGCATTGCTGTTGTCATTTTTCATATTGGACTTTCTGGATAATTATTCAGAGACACTTGTGATAGACCCTTCCTACAAAGACTCTGGACTAAATTTTCTGCATATCATATGTGTGGCAATTATTAATGGCTTTAAAGCTGTCAGTTTCAGCTTGAATACCAAAACTTATATTATCATCAGTCATATGCTGTAACTTAACTATTTTTAACTAAATACAAACTCTCAGATCATGCTGGCTAAACTGGTCCTAAATAAAACCCACATAAGAAAAGGAAAACCAGAACTGTTCATATGAGATCATCCTATGTAGATAATGACCGAACTTAGCACTTAAATAGCCCAAAAAAACATTCACATTTAGTGAATCAAGGCACACTTGGTGCTTCAAAATGTAGCTGTGACCAATGGATTGGATTTTTTTTCTTAATTCAAAGGTGGCATTGTAAAATTGCTTAAATTATGAAGAAGTAGTGACTGAGCTGACATTAATCATGGCCAGATCTATCCCTCTCATTCCCTTTTAAAAGCACTGCTCTCCCACACCATGGTGTGCAGAAAGTTTCAACCAGTGAAGGGTCAGCAAAAACAAGATGTTCATCTGGTGTTACTCTTTGATAATGGTGAGAACAGTCCAGACTAGCTGCTCCTAACACTGAAGTTATGTTCTTGTCTTGTACAATGTTGCAAATATACTGAGAGGAGCTTGAAATGTCCCTTTTTAACATTAATGTGCTTTAATGCACCATGGTTCAGGCAATAAGACTGACCCATAATCTAATTATCACATAAACAGAAATCGTGGCGAGTGCAGTTGTGCGTAAGGCAATTTAGAGCAATCTAGCATCTTATATGATTTATGAAATTATAAATTATGAGTCATTCTGTGCACGTCTAATATTTTTCCTCCACAATTAAGCTTCTTTTTATATTTTAGCAACTGTGGGTGGGAACTCCTATGAGCCATTATAGCTTTAAATATTACTGGGTATCACTCTTTTCCCAGGATGTGGGCTTTGCTGCTTATTGACTTAAAATAAAATGTTTTTTTATTAATTAATGTATCTATTGCGCTTCTGTAATCGTGTCTGTTTCAATTTAAAACATTTAAAAGGTTGTGTTCAGGTAGATTTTACTGTAAAGAATTTATACACAACAAATGTAAAACAGGTTTATTTGATTTTTGAGGGTCTATGTGTGCCAGCTTAAACTGCATAAAAAGCAGAGACTGGGGGAGGTTCAAGCACTGATACCACACTTTCATTGCAGTTCCTGTTCTGTAGTGACAAAGGGATTTTTCTTAACCCTGAAATTGGATACATGACCACTCAAGAATAAATGGTTACACAATATTATGTGTTTTCACCATGGATCATAACCCCAAACAACATTTGTTTCTGTGATTACATTTTTTACTTTACACAATCAATGTACAATGTGGTGTATCTTTGAATTGTGTTTTGACATTTGTACGCAGTCGACAATATTGATTTTAATTGTATTAGATTTTTTTTAGTCACTTTAATTGGCCTGTGAAAATATCAGCCCCAATGGAATGGAACTGGAAATAGCAGAAAATCAATTGTAAGCAAACACTTTTCACTGGCAGAATCTGTGTCTGACCTCAGTAGGATTCATGTTTGTACACAAAAACGGACTTGTTTTTGCTCAGGACACATCTTTCACCTCTACTCACAGAATCACACTCACTATTCATACAATGGCTTATGGTGTTTATCTCTATTAACTCCCCTCTTAAACTCAATCTACCCCTAGAAATCAAAAGTTACACAATCAAGCTCCTGTAGTAGGAATGATCCATCATGTAACTGGGTTGTCCTCATGAAAACTTTAAAAGTTTATTTATGCTTCCATTTACTGTCATGCCTTAGGGTTTTGCATGCACGCATGTGTGTATATGTGGGTGTGTTTGTGTGTATGGATGTGTCATTGCATGTGCAAGTGTTTGTGTGGCGTCCAGTGGACCATAAATCTCCCCTCTAGCACATTAATGTATCACATCCAAACAATATGCATATAGAAGTGGAGCCTGACTACAGGATTTTGTTGCGTTAAAAAATCTCCCATTTTTTAGCCCTTGACCAGTATGGAGGGTTACTTTTATTCATTTGTGACTTCAGGAAGGACCATTATACCATTCTTGTTTCTGTGCAGTGCTTGACTGCAATTATCAAGCCACCTTATTATGGTGAGCTGTAACAAATGTCATTGAAGGTAAGGATCTAATTCTGAGGTGGAGAATAAAAACTTTTTTATTCAGCGCTCAGGATATGGTCAAAAAGCTAGTAAAAGAGCCTTGAGTTTACAATATTTTATTACAGTTACAATGTGACAAGCATTCCAGGCACATAGTCTGGATGGACCCCCCCCCCCTTCCATGACAATACAATTGAAAATACATGTAATGATCAATTACATGTAACATGTATTGCTCAGGGCTTATAAACACATTTTAAATGGCAAAATAACAAAGGAATAACAGGAACGCCCAACAGTACTTGCTCGTCTTGCATGTGTTATGCTTGTATGTGTTCAGTTTGCCAATGCTTTGCATGCATCATGATCATTTTCATGATTTCAGTCCCTTTGAGAACTTTGTATGACTTACTGTTCTTTTTTGTGAAATTACAAATGAAGACAATGTGGGTTTTCTTACAGACATTACAAAGACAACAGAAAATGTCAAAAACTAAGAATTGACCTGGCAAGTAAAAAACTGCAATTATTTTCTAAACGCAGCAAAAGTGTGTTAGTAGATAAAAAGAGCAGCCACAAATTGGACCCTAACAAGTGTGAAAGCTCATTCATGACCTTTGCCAGCGGTTGACAAAATCTTAACTGAGCAAACTCTGATTGGGGCCTTGAGATGCTGTTGAATGCTCCGGGAAAATTAAGATTATTTTGTCAAATTTATCAGAATATTTGCTTAATAATAACTAGAGCCTTAAAAATGACCACAGAGTTGCATAAAATCTCTGACGAACAATAAACACACAGGGTGTGTTGCAAGTCAGTTGTATTACATGCATCACCATAGCCATGCCATCATCTGATATGTTATGTATCCCAAATCTCAATGCATCTTATTCTGTAAAAGAATAGACCACACTTAATAAACAGCGTAGAGCAAAAGTATAAACTTACAGGGGCTGTAATTGAAAAGAAATTGGCAGGCCGCTGCACTCTGTGAGAGTTTGGGATTTTAAGCACAACAGAAATCATAATCTATCAAGAACAAATTATTAAAACCAGCCACCTGCAGATGCATCTGTTTCTGCAGATGATTTGGCTCGAGCCTTTACGTGACGAATTACATTGTACCAAATTACACAACAAATTATTGCACCAAATTATGTAGTTCTTAGATCTGAGCCAAAGGCAGGAAAAAAGAAAAACATTGGACAAATGATGTAGAAATCATGCAAGGGAAAAAGCAGTCAAAGAAATGGATTTTTATAAGTATAGAGACTTCAATTAAAAAAAACATAATTTTATTTACCATTTTATTTGTATCGTTCACACCTGTTTTAACGCAAATTTTTGACCTGTCACATCAAATTTCAAATGAGGCAAATTTAAGGCTGCTAAATAATGTTGTTTGGAAGCAGAACTTGTGTAAAGGTTGTGTAGCTGGCTTGTTGTTTCAAGGATTCAGTTGATGATGATTAGGGAAGCTTGTCAGAGCAGCAAACCCTTCACTGCTCTAGCATTGCATGCTTTATTTAATGCCAGCGAGAGTTAGAAAATGCTTGAAATGAAGGTGGTAAAGATTTCCCCGTCTGACTCTGAGGACAAGGTCGCTGCTCCACTGAATGGCTCTTTACTTTGTTCAAGTCCCTCATGACCTCTGGTTGCAATTGCAAAGTGAAATGATGATCTTTTAAAAGTGTTCAAAGTACTGGGTGCAGAGGCCTGTCAAAAGCCAGGGATTACCCAAAGAGACGAGACTGGCTTCAAATGGTTTTGGTGTTTCATGTGGTGACACTTAGATGGGCACAAGTGTTTCTGCTAAGCGTCACTTTGAAAGCATGTGGTGGCTGCTTCGGATTGTACCTTGTTGTCTGGTTGCTGATGGATTCTGTCTCGAGTGGGGGTTTTGTTTGTTTTTTTCAGTATGATAGACAGAGAGGCATTGACACATGAATCCAAGACGCACTGGAACAAACAACAGCACAAAGCACTTTAATCCAGAATTGGCTTGTCGTGGGCTTTATGAGCTTCAGAAAGACAATAAAGCTGTTGTCTATTCTGGACTTAAACGATGCCCCTCTGTCATGTGGAGAAACAATAAAAGAGCATCTTTTCTCTGCAGGTGGAGTCTCCACTAGCAGTGGATGCGGTATTGGGAGAGTCTGCGTTCTCTGTGACAGACGACAAGGTTTCCATCACGGAGATGCGCATTAACGCCATTTCAGGCCTGACCCTATCGCTGCAGCCCAGCCCCGGCAACAGCCACACCATGGTGGCCAAGGCAACTGGCATCCAGACACTCACTGCTCCCAAACAGGTACAGCATACCACACCACACAGTGCAAAAAAGAAAAATGACCAAGTATTCATCCAGGCAATGCTATTTTGTTTATGTTCACTAGCTGCTTCATATTACCGAGGTCTTTCGCTGTGCTCCTGTGAATGTGTGTGTCTCCTTGTTAGAGTTGGGGTACAATATTTAGGGGTTATGGATAAGGGTTAGGGTGAGGGATATATCTCCAGGGACTTAATATAAGTCAAAGCAATGTCCTCCTTGGTAACAGAAACTGTGTGTGTGTGTGTGTGTGTGTGTGTGTGTGTGTGTGTGTGTGTGTGTGTGTGTGTGTTTGTGTGTGTGTGTGCGCGCACTGTAGCCATCTAGATAGTGCCCCCAATCACATACTGACTTTGAGCCATTCACTTTAAATTCCCACACTAAAAAGAAACATCAGACTCTACCATGTCCAAAGCAGCATGAAATATTTATAGAGCATTTTAGTCTGCAAAACACACAGGAGTATGATAAAAATATGCAGGTGGCACCACAGTCCTTGCTACATATTTATGAAGACTATGGGTGCGCTGACGGTAAAGTCACCAGCAGTCTACCTGAGGTAAATATCAATCGTTAGTGCTTGTTCCAAAGCACACATTTAAATAGACACTGGAATCTAGTCTGCCCTGTTTTACTGAGAAATGAATCCTAATTGGGGACTCGCTTAAAGTTACCCATGTTTACTCTTCTTGTTCTGGCAGAATACATAATTTCCTAGACCTGTTCTGATTCTTTTTAATGTTATTCAAAACCAACGCACTTCTATACAAGTCAACACATCAAATCCTTTAAAATCTCAGCCGGATCAATATCAAATTCCAACTGAATCAAATCATATTGTTACAAATGTATCTGTATTGTTTTGTCATCATCTAAGAGAGATAAATGCACTCCCCTACTCTAAACAATACCAATACCACTGACCTCTTTATACACTAAAATGTGGCTATGAAACAATTATCAATTACTAAATGCAGCAGTGTGTAGTTTCGTGGCTCCTTATGCCTTACTAACACACAGTACTCAGTGTGTTTCCTTATTTTTGTCTCCAGCGTGATAAAATTAAGTTTATTCTCAAATCCCTTCAGTGGCTCTATATCAACAAGCAGGCACTAGTTTCACTTCTGAGTAATAAAATTATTTCCAAGCCAGCATTGTTAGCAAGGACGCCAGATAAAGGCAGCTGCAGTGAACTAATAAGTATCCTTGGTGCTGTTTTATCACAACCTGCATATTAGCCAAGCCTGGCAAAACACTTGTGATACGTTCAAACACGTTTCCAGAAATGGATTTTATTGCTCAAGTGAGAAGTGAGAAGACGTCTGGGTGGGGGGAAAAAGTAGAAAGTGTGATTTTCCTTTGCCACTGTCTCTTCACACAGGAGTACGAATCTCCGCAATTATCTGCAAGGAATTAATTGCCAGCCCTACTTCACCTAGGGGGATGTAGTATCTGTGTGTGTGTGTGTGTGTGTGTGTTCCTCTTGCTCTGCTTTGCCCTTTCTTTGGCCTGCGAGTTGCTAAAAATGCAACGACAACCACATCAAGCATCAGTGAGAGAGAAGCGAGCATTAAATTCCAATTTTTCTTGCTTTCCGCTTCTTGGCCACCTTGAAATTTAATTATTGTAATGTATTGTCCTAAGTGCTCTCCAAGGCCGGGCCATAAAAGGCAGCCAATTCCTCTGCCGGCAAAGCTCTCAGAGGAGTACTGCAGCTATTTCAAGCCATTTGATTCTGTTTCACAGGAAAACTTTCTAAATGTCCTCTATTACTCTAGAAATGAATGAACACATAAACTATGCATGGGGAGAGTTGGACAATCAAGGTCTCTTTGCATCATTTTCTTTTCCATTTGACAAAGTTCAAGTCTTTTTAGAACTGAAAGGCATCAGTACTTGAAGGTTCATCATAAACCATTTCTCTTACTATGACTTACTCTTACTACTTTAATGAGCAGCGTAATAAGGTATTAATGAATCTGGATAGTTTTATTACATTACAAGATGATGCAAATGTCTCCAAATAATATTTACCGGATAGTGTTTTTCTGCATATGCATATTTTATAATCCAATCTGTTTATGTTCAATTGACATCCATCTATATTCCCATACACTATAAAGCACAAATCAGAGAAAGTGGGGAGATCAAAGATACGACACTTCATACTAATACACATTACTTTATGGAAATGCACAGATTACATTAATTGTGGAGATTGTTTGTTGATGGTTAGGTAAGCTATAAGCTTGATGCAAAAAATAATATCGACATGATGCTGAAAGCCCTCTGGGTCTCAAGTCTTTCATGCCCAAATTGCCTTTTCAACAAAAAAGCTTTGCAATTCTTTACCCCAAACAAAATCATCTCCTCTACATACTCCTCTGCATAAATTTCCAGCATTGCATCGGCAGAGAAAAGCATGTGTCAATTGTTTGTCTCAATGTTGAAACACCCATTCACTGCCTTTATCAGACTTTTCGTGGCAGAGTCAACTCATAAAAACAGATATGCCATATTCAATGTATTATTTAAATCATCCATATCAAAGGCCGTCTTCATTCTGTCATGCTGAGATGATAGAGGTTTTGCTCGTGGTGGAATATCATCACATCATGGTGTCTTCTCTGAACTAAACCCAAAGGGATTTTTGTCCCGAAAAGACTGGGTGTGTATTTACGCTTTGCAATAACAACAGAAAAAAACTGTCGGACTTTGTTTTAGTGACAAACGTTTACCTCTTTGACAGCTCTTTTAATGTTTGGTTGCTGATGTTATGAACTCAAACGCAGTCTTGATTACATGGACGCCAGTGTTGCAGTTTACTCTGCAGCAGATGAGTTTTGTCAGGTAACCAGCAGGCAGGAATTTGGGCATTTTCCCCAGTTTCTCTATAGCGGAGTATAGACAGTAAAGAGTGACAGAAAGTACAAAAAGAGAAGATCACACACAACAAACATATGAAGACATGGACTGGAGCTCATCATTCGAAGCGCACATGCTGTTAGTGTATGTGCCTTATCAGTCTGTGCTTTAGAGCGGAGCTGTGTTGTAGCCTTCAGGACAACGCAGTCATTCCTGCCACCCCTTCCTTCTTCGTGCTTGAAAGTGGTTTGCTGGTGTGCACATCACAAGCAGGCCATTTGTGTGCGTGTCAAGGCTTGTACTGAGCACAGGGTACTGCACATGTTCACAAAATCTCTGGAGATTTAGGGATTGGCGCAAGTCCAGAACTTCAAAGGCTCAGCTGGTAACAGATTTCCAAATCATGGTCAATGCCATGAAAGAATGGGATCTGAGCTACTGAAATATTTTTTGCAGAGAGATAAACACAAGGCACAGCTTTTGAACTTATATTACTAATACTTAATACAGCATGTTGTTTACTTGCAGAAGTTATCAAACATACATGAGCAAAATTAATAAAGCAACTATTCATAACTTTTCTGTTTGGGGTGGGCATTGTATTTTTTTCTACCTTTCCTTCACACTATTGGTCACTCTACTGCCCAAAATGTGTCTGTCATCATGATAATGTAGACAGTATTACAAGCCCTTAAAGTCCAAAGATAAACCTGTGTTGCGGCATTACTGGTCAACCTGCATCACCGGTCGAACTCTGAAACTCTACATTAATGTCTGAAGTTTAATTTATTTGTATTAATTTACTTGGAAAAACCATTAACCATGGTCATTTTAAGGATGTTTAATTTTAGGTTTGTCAGAAAGTATCCAACCGTAAAGAAAATAACATACCCTCCCTCCACGCGTCCCTCAAAAGCCACTCTCCCAAAACGCGTTTTTATGTGGAGTGAGCGCACTGGCAGAGTGCACACAGGTACACTGGTATGTAGGTGCACCCACATACAAACAGTGGTACTGATTATTTTGCTCTTGGACCTGTACGGTCCGCTGCCAAGTTTCAGCAGAGATTTTGGATTTTTTCGATAACTTGTCAAACTTTTTCTCATGAGCTCGCTGTTAGAAAACACAGAATTTGGCAAATACATCCTCTGGAGAGCTTATTTCCCCCTTCTTATTAAGTCATAAGTTCAGACTACTTCTGATTCCGTAGGTTTTCAGAGAAATAAAATACATTTGGGAGTCCTTCTTATTAAATGTTAATAACTTGCCGACTGACAAATATTCAAACACCTATCTAAACTGTATTTCTCTCTTTTTGTCTGACAGGAGGCCAGTTTGTCTGTCTGGATGCTTTTCAGTGACAACACAGCTGCCACTCTGACTTACTTTGATCCCAAAGACTACAACCTCAATGCCTCCACAGTGGATGACAAAGTTGTGTCGGTATCCCAGGAGCCTCAGCAACGTTGGCCTGTGGTGGTGGCAGAAGGGGAGGGATCTGGCGAGTTGGTGCGTGTAGAGATGACAATCTGTGAGGCCTGCCAGAAGACCAAACGCAAAAGCGTCATCGCATCTGCTGCAGTTTATGTCAAGGTTCGCTTTGGCCCAGAGGATGACTCTGAGGAAGAGGCAACCACAGAGGGTGAGATTGAGCTGGCGCCCGTAACCAGGCGTCCAATCATTGATCCGAACATCAGTGGAAGAATTTATGAGACATCTAATGAGCAGCCTGCCAGTGTTCCCATTGATTACACCAATTTCCCCACCATTAGCAATCAGGAACGACCAACTGAGAGTGATGAAGAGGAAGAAGACGACTTTGTGCATTCACCTCGTAACATGACTGACCTTGAGATTGGCATGTATGCTCTACTGGGAGTCTTCTGTCTGGCCATTTTAGTATTTCTCATCAACTGCATCGTCTTCGTGCTTAAATACCGCCATAAGCGGATCCCACCTGAGGGTCAAGCCAATATGGATCATTCCCATCACTGGGTGTTCCTGGGAAATGGACAGCCACTGAGGGCCCAGTGTGATTTGTCACCACAGCAGGTAGAAAGTCCCAGTAACCCTCTGGAAGGCGTACAGACTTGCTGCCACGGGGACCACCACAGTAGCGGCAGTTCCCAGACTAGCGTTCAAAGCCAGGTACATGGGCGGGGTGACGGCAGCTCTGGGGGCTCCACGAAGGAGAACGGCGAGGAGGCCAGTTCCCCCACTTCCAAGCGCAAGAGAGTCAAGTTTACCACCTTTACCACCCTTCCCACAGAGGAGCTGCCCTATAACTCCATCCCCATAGCAGATGAAGAGGACATTCAGTGGGTTTGCCAGGATATGGGCTTTCAAGACCCAGAGGAACTGCATGATTACATGCGCAGAATAAAAGAAATAGCCTGAGATAAGAGGTGCAGTGTGAAGCACCGCTCTCAGCTTTCTAAAGAAATGTTCCTTTCTATTTTTCTCTTTTTCACCTAAGTGAAAGATAATTTTTCACAGACTAAAAGGCCAACTGTTGTTTTGGTTAGGGTGTGTTCCATTTAGTTTGCACAGTGCTGTAATCTCATACACGCTCACACAGAAGAGAATGCGAGGAAGCCAAAGACTTGACCAGAGGATCTCAATCACTAGAGAAATCTGTAAATCTTGGCTATAGGAAACATATTTCACTGAAAAGCTGTGCCATGGCCAGGTGTGAGAGCTGCCCCAGCTCGTACATCAGGATTTGACTCTAGAGAAAGCCTGATATGGACAGGATTGTTGCAGAGGTTTGGTATTGGCTGTGTTTTTGCTGGCTCAGTGGGACTCTGCAGTTCTGTACCTACTCTAACAAAGAGGCCTTTGATGAACACAAAACTGTCAAAGACTCTCATGAAAGCTATGTTTAAAAAAATCCTTTTGTTTTTGCCAAAGTAGGAAAAGCGTTCTTTTAATGGCGAAACTTTCTTCATTGTTGTTCTTGGTGCAGCACTCAACTCATGATTTGTACTCATGTTCATTCCATACATTTTTCTACATTTCATAGCTAGCCAAAAGCAGTGCCCTACTACTAGTCCTCCTGGTCCTGAACAAATCTAATGCCTTATAAAAATGGTCACAGTTCACTTCTTATATCAGTGCAGACACCCTGTTTTCTCACTATGGCTAGAGACAGTGTAGTAAGATGTAAAATACTACAACTAATCTCAAGCATGAGGTATTAGAAAAGAGCTTGTGAATTGTGAGGATCTCTAATGTTCTTTGCATGGAAGGGGATCTTGAGGCACAATCAGCAACTTTTTCCAAATTTGTAAATGTTTGTATTGTAATTATATAATCATTCATACACATTACTAAAGTAAATATGTTACCAAGCATTACCCGCATGCCATGCCAGGCCTACATACACGCAGACATTCCTCTCTAGTATACAGTATGTATATACCATATTGAGCCAGAGTCTCCTCTCAAATGTTCAACAAGTAGCTTCAAGCTAGAACAGTGAGAAGCAGGTTGAAGTCTTGAAAGCATTATAGTTTTGTGGTGAGTAGAAGGTTCCCCTCAGTAATGACATAATATAATCATGACAGAGCTGTAGCTTCTTAACAAAGTAGTATCACATTTGACTGTTGAACATGGGGATTTGTATGAATCAGAACTGTAACAGATTTTACATTTGTTGATAATTTATTTCCCTTCCTCTAGTTAGACTGGCCTCAGCCTTAGGGAAAATAAATAAAAGTAAAGTATAATGTACTAGTTGGAAACACCGATGCATTCTCACTGAACACGAGATCCTCTAAACCCTGAAGGAAAATGCCATCCTCCCAAAAAAGAAGGTTATTGAAAAAAATATTGCTTTTGCTCCATCTTTTTTTATATCATGGCCATCCTATGTTGTCATGTTAATTGTTAACACACTCTGCTATGTATGTACTCCCTATTTAGTTTAATCTATTCCAGTGAACACACTTTGGAGGTCACAAATTTGCTTTCTGTGAAATGGACTGGGCAAGAGACTTGTAGCTCTTGTAAAGAAATCAGTTGTGTTGCTAGTGGCAGATGAGTTGTGCCGTTGCCATGGGTGTGGTTGTGACAGCATGTAAAAGTATCTGAGGATGCTAACTGACTTTACTGACAAATCAAAGTGACTGAAAACAGCACAGCCAGTGGATATAATTTGCAGGTTTTCTTGTGCAGCAAGTGTTAATTGCTGTGTTAAGCTTTTAAAGGTTTACTGACATGGGTTTAAAACTACACTGAAGCAGAAAAAGGAAAGATCTGGCAGTTTTAGAAAGAGCATAAAATATCTGAATTTATCCAAAACATTGCAAGGCAGCCAGACACCTAGTGACTGAGAGCACGATGACAGCAGAGCTAATAGTATTTGTAATTGCGGTTGCCCTGTTAGTGTAGGCTAAGATTTATTTTTTAATTACTAGAGTGGAAGACTGGGAATGATGTTGATGTTATTCCAGCTCTGATCTCACATGAAACAAGTTCTTTTCAGTACTATTGAAGCAACCATGAGATTAAAAAAATACTTTCCACGTCACTTTCCTTTAATTCTCTACTGCATCTAAGGGCTTGGATTTTTCTTTTATGTTAACTGACTGAGATTTTAATGATCCTATGAGGAAACTAATGTTACTTGATTCCTCTGTGGTGGCGATGAGAGTAAGCTCTATTTGCTACTCAAAACTGACACTCAAAACATTTTGTTGCCATCATACCTGCTTTTTAACCCCTACAGCCTTATTTAAGACCCAATCCAGAATTGTTCTCTTTGAGGCAGTGCTATTATTAAAAAGGCAGCTTTATATCTGACGAAAACATTGATCTAAAGTCATTTTATATTTGCTTTGAAAATATGTTTCCTAAGCTGCTTATTCATTAACTGACCATATGTGACCGCTAAACACAAGTTTTAAATGTGATCTAAAGATGGAAATGGTTCACTTACATTGTAAATACTGGAGCAAAACAGGCTTTAATTTTTCACTTATCTCAAAGCTGCCATGAGATTATTTTCTGTCGGTAAACCATACCTTTCAATATTCTACATGTATATAGACCCACATTTGATATTCTCATAAATCCTGGATTGGGACTTTAAGGATTTGGTTTACTGCATGCCCTCTCTTTGTTCCATGTGGTTGAAATGAATAATGATCTGATTCTAGTGTTTAATAATATTCAATCTGTGTTAACATCTTAAGAGATGAGACGTTGTTTTTGACAGCCCAAGCCCGTCCTTCAGCCACAGCATCAACATGATTTGCCATGAAATTAAGAGAAGTAGCAGCCAGCTGGAAGTTTTTCAGTTTAAACTTTAAATGATGGTTTCTCAGGATGAATGTAGGATTCTTAACTAAACTTGGCTGTTTAGTGTTAGTTAGTGTTAGTGTTAATGTGGTCACTCCAATCTGGTGACACTTCTATAACAGCTTAAGTGTCTAATAGCAGCTTTACACACTGTTTTCATACATTGTTTTTTTTTTTTTTTAAGTTTTTTCAGTTTACTGACACAGTATGTAAATATTTTGCCCAGCACATAATATGTCTCTAAAAAAATTTTATTTTCCCCTCACTTTCACATCGTACTTCTCCTTTCTCTGTGCTTTTGAAGTCTTTTTTTGTAATGCTTCTTTGGTGACGGTGAAGGTATTGATCATTTTTGTATTTTCTTCAAGCTGCTAATAGAAACTTCTCTTCTGACAACATGTAATTGAACATCTGGAATTGTTCCTTTCTGCCCCCCTTCCCCGATGGAAAACTGGCTCACTACACTCACAATAATATGTAAATGTACAGAGCACTGTTAAATTTCCTGTATTCTCTTGAAAACAAACCCTTGTATTTTCCCGTTATATGTAAAGTACTAAAGAAAATGCAATACAATGACTTTGTGTCATTTTTACTTTTATTTATTTTTCAAACATTATGTTAAGTAATGTCAGCAAGGATTTTATAAGCAATTAACCACAGTAGCTTCACATATAAAGGAGCACTGACCTTGAAGGAGATTGGCTCATTGGGCACATAATATCTCAAAAGAGGATTGGTACCAAAACAAAAATCATAAAAATGTCTGATTTATACATTTTTTACTTTTACTCATCCCTAGATATATTTAAACAAAAACCTATTTTATCATATGCGTTCACTGTCAAATTTAGTGAAGTCAAGACAAGAGAGGAGGTTGATTACATAAGAGTTTATATTTTTATTTTTATTTGAACTATACAGTATGTAGCTTACATCTGACACCTTTGCCCATGCATCCGTCCCTGCCAGGGTTGTTAGATCCTGGCTTGAGTCCTACCAGTGTTTGAAGTTCATGGATCACTACTGTTCACCCCTCACTGTGCCCAGTCTGAAGGGCCTTCCATCATTTTCTCTGGCAGTATTCCACAGCGGCATAAAGATCCAGCAGATAGATAGGTGTATGAACCTACTGTACTGCACAGCTACTCATCCAGCAGCTCCCTTCCACTCAATCCATACTTGGAGCTGTTTACTTCACGTCTGGAGTGTTTACTCCTGTAGTTCACTTCATTTGGGCAGCTAAGATCAAAGCCTTTTTGAACTCAGGTAAGGCACACAGATCGTTAGGAGAAAGTAGTTGTGGGTTTATAAGGACTGAGGTGACAGATGTTGACATCTGATAGCCAGTGGCAAAGTCTTATATAATACAGTGGAAAATACTACGGCTTGAAAAGATCTTCAGACAGTTGTGTGTGAAAAACAATAAGAAATCATAAATCTGGATTATCAGCTGCTTCTTCTGGTTAACAGATCTCAGCCAAATACATCCAAAAGAGGTGGTTAAAAACAGCTTAAACTCAGTGGAGGTAAGAAACATATATATTTTTAGAAAATATAGAGATATGTGTGAAATTTTTTGGGCTTATTTCCATCCAAAACAAAACATTTCATCATATCAGGTGTTCGTAAAGGTCCAAATTCAACATCTTCAGAAGAGAGGAATCCATTGTTTGAGCCACATTTAGTTTTACTGAAAAACAATATGTAAGTGTTGATCAGACTTATACGGCACAAGCTTGAATTGTCATATCATTAATAAAGGAAAAGACACATATTGCTCATCAATCTTTAGACTGGTTTTACAGTATAAGTATTAGTATAATAAAATACATTTTATAAAGAATAAACATAAAGCCCAGCCTGAAAGTGCCAGGGGGGTCTGTGCTCCAGCAGTGGCCTTAACACTGGAGCTCCTGTCAGCAGCTAAACATCCTCCTGTACAGTACTGGACATTAGTGTTGTTAAACTGCTGCTTTTTGGTGTTTTTTTTTGTCTTTGTTATCTAAAATAAAATAAAAATAACCACAACTACCCCCACTACTACACTGCAATCATAACATATCTTACACACCCTCTGCACAGTAATACTTTAAAGGTCACAATGCAACAATATGGATTAATATCTCCATGGAGATTCTAGCAAACCCTAAATAGCAGCAAGACTGCTCAAGCTGATTAAAAACGCCAGAAATTAAATTTTCATATATAAAAGAAATTATTCAGTGACAAGTGAAACTTTTTGAATTTATTATTTTTAGCTACATAAATGTCCCTGTTATGGCTCACATAATGCTACTATATGGAAAGGTGTACATAGAGCATGCATTCATGTTGTTTTGTCATTTCACTCTATACTAATAATCTACTTCACCTGATCCACTTAATTATACATTTTATGGTCATGCAAACAGTATGAGTGCACCTCTGGTAATAACAGGACTTCTCTGGTTTAACATATTATTTTTCTGATGCCGGATGTCAGTGGCATTTCAGCATTGGAATAATTTCAGCTCAGTGGTAATTTGTTTCAATGCGGAGTGCAGGGGTGACTCTGAGTGAATCAATCTGCAGGCCCTCGGTGAGCATACCAGCCATTTATGCCTTACCTAACCTGTAATAAAGGGTCTGTTCTGCAGCGGGGCTCCTCCGAAACCAGTATTCACATCAAACCACTTAGAAGGAGCCTCTCTGCTTGAGAAAACCTGAATGTTTCAAGACAAAGTGCATAGATAAATTTTTTCAATGCCTGGATGCAAGGCAAGTTTATCTGTGTAGCATTTCATATGCAATAACAATTCAAAGTGCAAAAATCCATTAAAACATTTACATCAAAACACCATAAATAGTAAATATTACTGTTAAAATGCTTACTAAAAGGATGGACTCCTTTTGTAAAGAAAATTAAAATGTTAAGAACAAAGACATAAATACAGGATAAGAAGACAAGATGTTTCATGAGGAGTATTTTCGGTTTACTCAAAGGCAGTGCAGAACATGTGTTTAACCTGGATTTAAAGATGGTCAAGGTCAGTGCAATATAAGTCATCTGAAAGTTTGTTCTAGCTCAGCGGTGCACAGTAAATAAATTCCGCTTTTCCATGGCGGTTCCGAGAGTGAAAGACATTCAGAGATGGATTTTGGTCCTACGTCATTGACAGATTTATAGACAAGCAGCTGTACTTTAAAGTATTTTATCTGACACACTGGGAGCCAGTGAAGAGACCTGAAAACTGATATGATGTGGTCCGTTTATTGGTCTTATTTTAGGACAATAGCGGCAACATTCTGAATTAGCTGAAGTTTTCTGTGAGTCAGGTGACCTTAGAAAAGTTTTAGGAATCAGTACAGTAAATTGAATTAGTTATGCATTCTCTACATTTTATGACATGCTGAAACCAAAAGAGAAACAAAACACCCAAAGCAGCTGGTGGTGGTCCTATTTTTATGTTTTGTAATGTTTTTTATTTTATTCCTGTGGATAACAGGCCAGTCATGGAGACTGTGATCTCTCATGTCAAGATGTTTCCAGAGTAGCTACAATGGAGCCTGACAGCAGAAATATCTTTAACTATATAAAACATCAACAGCAAATGTCAGGTTTCTGTGTCACTGCCTCCGAATCAAAGACAGAAGCTTCTTTCTAGACTTACCATTATCACAGCGTTCAACAATCATACAGGGAGAAATCCATCATAGGAGAGGCAGAGATAACAGCTTCACACTGACAGCTGCCTCCATAGACCAGAATGCAATACTGAGACAAGACATGTTGCATTTTAGGTGAGGGCTTCAGCTGTTCGTGACTGGTAAAACTCTTACTCTAGCTGTGGTGTTAGCATTTCTCTATCCACGTATATATATATCCTCATAAGTTAGTTCCTTCTCTGGAGAGACACGGTAAGAAATCACTGCACCTGAAATAGAAATAGACAGAAAGGTTGAAGGAAAGTTGATATGCCAAAAAAGTAAATTTCAACACTTCTTCAACTTCTTGAGTGCAATGACGATCACACTCACATTTGATCAGCACTGATGACTAATGGAAATGTGTTTTGAGATGCAAAATATCTCTAAGATTTCTGCCTCCTCCTCAATTAAATATAGGTGAATGGAGTTTTGTTTGTGGTGCTCAGTTAATGTAAAAAAGGGTGTGCATGGTGATATTCTACAGTTTTTCTCAAGCATTAGTTAAACAAAAGTAAATAGTGTGTTGTTGGGGACTATTAGCCTATCAGATGCGAATTAATGCGAACTTGTTGCCGTGGAAGAACATTTGTCAGGAGGATCAGTTCATTGTCAGTTTTTGTTACGTGGCAGGCAAAGGGCCTCTTGTGTGTCTTTCTTTCCTCGTGCTTTTCTTTCTCCTCCCCTATCTATATGCTAACAACATGATTGGTTTCCACCTGTGCTGTCCAGTCATGCTGCTCATTACTTCCCTCAGATTTTGAGCTGGCCTATCATCATTTGGGGCCCTCAAAAAACAGTAGCACGCCTTAAGAGTACACTCTCTCAGACAGGGCAGGAATGGAGTTAAAAATCACTGCTGAGCATGGGGGGTTGTATTATGAAGCAAGATTCATAGGTTAGTGAGGTATGTTGAGTCTAAAGCTAGAGTTTTTATTGTCAGGTGGATTTCCTATAAACTGGCTAGATCGTAACTTACACTGCACACCTAACCTGCTCCAAAGTTTATGATCACAGTTTCAGATGTTAAAAGTGCCACCCTTTCACAAATGACGGTATTCTCCATGAGTGATCCAGTTTCTCAGCTAAGGGAAAACGTAATGCAACTTGCCACAGAACCAAGCCGTGTGATTACACTAGCACAAACTGCACAGCAATGAGAACCTACATGCATATATGTGTCAAAATCATTCATATAATTAAAGGATAATGAAGGCAACTACAGACCACTTGCAATCAAGTCACTGCTGTTACACTGCTGGTATTTCTGGCAAGGCTAATTAGTCAACTGGAATGACAACTGGGACAATTCAACAAGTAGAGTCATCATCGTTGATGTTAATAGTCTCACATGTGCTTTGACATGTTTAAATATCACAGTGGAAAAGGTCTTAGACAGCAGAAATATCAGGCAGATATCCCTGAACATGAGCAAATAAACCCAAAGTATTTGCATACCTAGATAGTGATTTTTGTAATTCTGGCAAAGTGCTTTTAATATAAAAGGGTCAGTTCATTTTTCATTTGACTTGGGCAAACTTGGGCCTTTTACAGCTGCCATTTTTCTTTTCAAACACTGACCTGAGTTCACTGACATTTTTTTCAGTTGATTTTAAAATATTTCTTGTGGAAAAAAAAGGGATGTTTAGCAGCAGGATTGGAAAGGTTACTTTAAAAATGTAATTACTAATATCTTGTTAAAAAAATGTAATCAGTACTGTAATCCAGAAAATAAAGGTAATGTAACCTGATTACTAATAGTTACTTTTGGATTACTTCAATACCAAATACGCAAATAAAGACAAGATACGTAGTCCCTCAGTGCATTTTTAGAGAAACATACAATTATAAAATATCCCATTCCTATGAAATCAAAATCGATGTTTAGGCCTAAATTTTTTTATATGATGCCTTGCACTAGGTCTGTAAGTCATATGGCAGGATCTGGCCCATCAATGACAAAAATGTTGTTTTGTAGGTATTATTGAAGACATTTTTGAGTGTGTCATTTCCTGGAAAATTATTTTAAAATGTTGATGAATCATCCTGCACTGGGGGCCCTGCATTCATTTAGTCTCCAATGAAAAGCTTTTTTATTTTTGCAGAAATAGTGTTTCTGGGACTGGGAATCACTGATTACTGTATGAAAGCGCACCTTTATTCACTGATTTTACTGAAACTGGATCATATTTGATGGAAAATATTTCCTGGTTTTCTCTCTGTTTCCCGGCTGCTCTGCCTCAACCCTGTGATTTATTGACTCCCCTGATGGACAGATAGCTTTTCTTGTTGCTGTAGCAAGTCAGCTAACTGCTGCTAGCTAGCTGACATTATCTTATTAGCTCAGTTAGCCTGCAACCACTGGTCAAATTATCTTACTCTGCCAATACTGGAAACTCGGAACTCGGTGTGTTTAGGTTTACACCTTTATTCAAGCACAGGAGGTTTTCAGGCCAGTGGCGGGGAGCAGCACCGGGCAAGTGAGCAACGAAACTGCGCTCAGCAGCCTCCAAGTGAACACGACGTGAACAGGACCGAACACAGCCTCATTACTAGACTCAGCCCCGGGGTGACACAAACCAAACTGGCAAGAAAACCACCTTCATACTGTATTTCCAGTGGTCAAACTGGCCTCCGTCAGTCTCAGTCTGCAGGGTTTGCATGAATGAGAGGGAGGGGGCATAACCATATTCAACTACTGGCTATACTGGCAATCAATATCTGCGACAAATCCCTCACTAGCTGTGTGTTTTTACTGAAAACACCTAAATAGCAAATAGCAGTCCGCTTTCCTTTAATGGAATCTTTGTGCTTAAAATAATCCCTGTGAGTAATCCATTTTTACAAAATTTACCTGTAATCTGGTTATGTCTTTATTTTCTGTACTGAAACGGAATACAGTTACTTTATTTTTGTATTTTGGTCATGTTACACCATTACATGTAATCCGTTACCCCCCAACCCTGAGCAGCACCATGTAACTCAAAACTCCAGTTACAGTGCAAGATTCCACCACCAAGCGTGCTATTTTGTTGTTAGTTACCTGTGTCCCTCCCAGGAGATGAGATAAAAGAGGAAAAAAGTGAGGATTTAAATTGGCTTGCATTAATAATTTTTGTGTATTTTGACTTGATGTCATGTCATCATTGACAGACAAACTAATCCAATGTCCTTAAAAAAATTAAATGCTGACATTTTTGATCAACAAAGTTTCTGTGACATTTAAAAAAGCAAAATTTTAATCAGGAATCAGCTAATTTTAGAAAACATTTGTGTACATTTTAATATATTTACTTAAAGCTGAGGCCTTTGCCTTTCATTTGCAGCTTGTTAAAATATTCCATCATAAAATATGCCAGAGAAATATGGCAGCGAGTGAAAAGTGTGCCAACCAACCCTGCTCTCCCCTACACGGTGACGCAGTCAGTCACAGTTTGGGCTGCTGAGAGAAGGTCAGTCTATAAATTGATGTCACTCTGAATGGTAAGCTATGTTTTTTGTATTCATTTGAATGGCCAGGATATCTAAGATGAAACAACAATTTATGAATGTTTTACACTACAGACAGCACTCTTGAACACCAACATACAATATTTCAAAGCAGCGACAGCAACTACACAGTCAGTGTACAACAAAAGGAACTAATGCATATGAACCACAAAGAGGGGAAGGTAGAGAGACAGCTCCTGGACTAGAGAAAGATGTGACCCACAACCAGTTCATCACAGTTTATAATGATGCAGCGCGGTGAGGATACAGACGTTTCATAGGGGAGTTTATATAAAGTGTGCCTGTCTGTATGTTTAGCACTGTAGTTCATACACTTCACTAATAAACCACAGAACTGAAGAGTAACATTAGGCTCCATGATCAAAGCCTCCACAACAGACCGGTCATGCAGAGAACTCAAACTATACATGCAATGTATCGTGAAATCTGCCCACTATATCCTGTTTTCAATTTAGGCAGACACCAGACATGATTTAGAAAAGTTCTTTGGATGACTTCAGAGGGGATTTTGGTGATCTTAATGTCCCTAACTACACAAAGAAACTTGCAGCCTACTGCTTGTAGCAAGCGTAAAGAGCAAATTAGTTTTTAAACCTTTAGGACCAAATATGGATGGTCTACAAAGAATCCTTAATAGAATGCAATTAGATATTTTCTGCAGCTTTGATAGAGCAATGTTGTAGTTTGGGGGGAAAAAATAATTTGTTTGCTGGGGAAATGCTCAAACACAGTGAGGGGCTGCCAACAAAGAGACAGCATAAAAAAGCTGCATTCACTGACACATGTTGACATCTCTTAGCCAGGTCGATGTGCTGTGCCAGCGGCCTTTCTATCCAAACCAACATTATTCACAGCTTTAAATGCTGTGTAATCAGTAGCTGCTATGGAGCATTTGGCGAGCGCTCACCAAAGCAATGTGTCCTCCCACTGCTCAACTTGCATAATTCCAGCATGTATTTCCTTTTTTTATCAGAGGGACTCACTGTGCAGACTGAGTGCAGCTACCAATGTACTGGTGGTTTTTTAATTAAAATCTATCTGGATGGTTTTGCAACCAAGGACAGCAAAACCATTATTCATCATGGTGGGAAAGACAGAAGTTTAAATTTTTACTGAGGCTCAAGGTGTGCCTTTGTAAGCATGTCTTGTCTCAACCTTGGCCAATGAAAGCCTAGGAAAATGAGGGGAAGGCAAGTTAGCCTTTGGGAAGGGTTTCTTGATAATTATAGTTACAAGGTTTTCTTTTGTGTGAAGCTGTTGATGCCCTTAAGGTTTAGACAAATCTTAAAAGATCGACACTCAATCATAGATTTTTGTTGTTTTTTTATTAATGTTCTAAAAGCTTATTAAAGCTTATTGTGTTGTTTGTCAACATTTCATTCAAAAGTACAAATCTTTTGGGCGAACAAACTGAACTGAATCACTTCCTAAAATGATCTGTTCTCTCAGTCAGTTCAGTAAAGCTCTCAGTCAGTTAAGAACGAATGTGCAGGAATACACTCATTCACTGAGTGATTGATTCAACTCATTCATTTGCAGGAGGAACGGGATGTGTTCAAGACAGCAAATACACATATATGCAAGATATTGCATATTGCAAGATGCATTTAACATTACTGCACACAGTGCAGGGCCAGCACACAAACCACACTCCAATACCTTTGTGTTTGTTTATAGAGTTTATGGAGTGGTTGCATTGTTGAGTTGCTTGCCTGAGACTAAGTTGTGACACAATATCAGAGATGAGATAGGACCATAGATTGCATAAACAAAATTGCTGTGTCTGTACTCATTAGATTTTGATTACATTTAAAAATCTTTCCACCTTTCATAATTTAAAAAGTGAAACCTGCAATATGAAAAAACGGGTGGCCGACCCCGAGACTGTCTCACATCCTTTCACTGTCACAATGTGAAACACTGTTTCACATTGAGGAAATGGTGCATAGTCAGTGATTCATTCACTGAACATACACAGTGAATTTGAGCCCTGCGTGAACGACAGTCGCTCAAGCCCGCTCCTCTCCGTCTCTCTCATGTCTTAAAGTTTCAAAGTAGGAAATCATGCCAGATATCTTATTTAGTAATTAGTTGTTGTGAAAATATATGTGCTTTACATAATAGGGTAGGAATGTTTTTTCAGCTTTCAGTTTGCAAAACTAATCTTTCACAAAAGACCAATCTCAGTTCACTAATTAGAACTAAAATGAACTGAACTGAAGTAAACTGAACATTCGGCCATGTTTCAGTGGTGAGTAGGTATAGTCTATAGTAGTACTATGCAGTTAGAGCTCCAGTCAAGCACTGAAGATTTGGTGAATGGAACTTTTGAACAAATCTTTTTAATTACACTGAATTTGTCCAGAACTGCTTGGCGCATCATTCTCTTTTCTTGCTTTTTAATGGCCTCTTTTTGTTGAAAAATACAATGAAGACTTGCAGGCAGCAACTAGGGTATACAGCACACCAAACAATCATACATGTTTTCTGATGTACTCAACTTTGAGGACACAGTTCCGTTTTTTTTTTTTT
>JAPMOB010212360.1:0-25267 GCA_029875015.1 Lepomis gibbosus | reverse complement strand
AACGCATTAAGACAACACAACGCATTGAGACAACACAACGCATTGAGACAACACAACGCATTGAGACAACACAACGCATTGAGACAACACAACACATTGAGACAACACAACGCATTGAGACAACACAACGCATTGAGACAACACAACGCATTGAGACAACACAACATATTAAGAAAACCTAACACAATAAGACAACACAACGCATTAAAACAACACAACACAATAAAACAACACAACAATTGAGACAACACAACGCATTAAAACAACACAACACAATAAGACAAGACAACGTATTGAGACAACACAACACATTAGGAAAACACAACACATTAAGACAACAGAACACTTTTAAAAAACAGAACACACTGAAAAACACAACACAATAAGACAAAACAAGATAACATATCGCAATAAGACTAAACAACACAATGAGACAACACAACACACTAACTCTATGTGTTGTGTTGGTTTAACGCGTTGCGTTTTCTCACTAAACTGCGGTAAAAAAAAGTGTCCCCTGGACACACTTGCATTGTGTTTTCTTACTATGTCATGCAGTCTTACTGTGTTTTGTTGTGAACAATTTGAATGTGTTATCTTAAGCCACAGTAGTAGCTTTGCCCTTAGAGGCTCAATCATGTCGTCACTATCATCACCGAATCTGACAGGCACACAGATTGTGTTGGGCTTTCACTACAGTCTCCTCCAGCCATTCATTACTCATCTTGAGCAGTGCTTTTTTCTCAGTCTTATTTGCGTTCAGCAAAATCTTCATTCTGCCTCTGTCCACACCAGCAGAGTGAATCTAACAGTTTTATACACTGACTTGCTGCAGAGCAACACACACAAAGGCTTTCTGTGTTAATGAATGTTTATGTTTCAGTCACATTTCATAATATAATCAAAACTGTGAATTGTTTATTCACTCTTAGAGCTGCTCTGGGGCAAGTAAAATGATCTCAAAGTGACTCAAATGTTAGCAAAGTGTTAAATTAACACTGAAGACAGTAAAAAAAATCTTCTCTGTTGCACTGCTGTCACAAATGAATGACCTATTAACCTGAAAATAGTTCTGCTACTTCACATGTAATTTATACACAACCTTACTGTCACTAATTTCATGCCAACTTGGTTTCCTTGTGCTGCATATTTATTTCATGGATATTTAGGATTCAAAACTGGAGAGCTGTGAAGTCCATTGAATGCATTGGTGACACCTGAGTGCATTGCTCATTAGGGTAGTTCATCCCAACGTAGTGCTTAATCCCACAGGGGAAAAGTGCACAATTAATTTAGATACTGCTGTTGAAATTCAACCTGATAACAGTTCAAAATAAGTGGCTAAGGGGAACTGAGGAATAATATTCAGTTAATGTATGTGAAATTTGGAAATGATAAGGCCTGAGAAAAGTCATGCATTGGTGAAAATTTGGAAGGAATGAACTTAATCAACATTATTTTTAATGGCACCGTAACATTTTTACTCAGGCAGATATCCATGACGAAACTTAAAAATGGGGAAAAAATGTACTTTATGTTCCATGACAATATTTGGAAGTTGCTTTGTTGGCCCTGTTGTTCTCGAACACTGAAGTTGTAAAATATTGACTTGCTGAACGGTGTTGACCTCCTAAACGCAGCTGTTATCCAGAACAGATCTTGTAAGAGACCCTCAGTTTGCTGCAAACCTTTATACACTCATAAATCTAGTGGCCATGTTTAGGGCAGGTGCATTATCGCAAAACCCCTAGATCCACTGAAAGTCAAAACTCTTTCCTCAGCTACACAGAAATTCAGTGGGACTTTCATAATTCATCTAGATCAAAATCATAACAAATTAAGATGGCAACAAAGTAACACATTTATTGTTGCAGAAAATCTTTCTTTTTTTTAACTTACCATATTTATAGCCAAAACACTTAAAATATTGGAAGCTTAACGTTGTATTATGAGATCCAGATGTGAAGCTTACAGTGGTATGTGATGGTGTACAGCTGCACTACTCTGTTATTTACAACACTGTCAGGATTCCCACATAAAAATACTCCAGCTTACTGTGGAAAACCAGAGGTGGTTGAACAGGCAACCTGAAGACATTAGGACCTTTGACATCCAAACAACACTGCCATAAGGATTCAACCTGTGTTCTGACATCCCCCTTTAGATGAAAAACCTTGTGTATAAGCATTCAACAGCTCCTACATTTCCTTTTATAACTGGAGCTAAAAGTGAGACTGTTTTTCTGCTGAAGATAGCCATAGCCTCTGAATAAGAAACCTTGCAGTTGTATATGCTGTTTTGTCCTGAGCTTGAGGAAATGTAGCGCTCTTCCTGTTTTTCATGGGTGTCTGGGGTTTTTATGACTTGATAAAGACAAAATTGGCCATGAGCAATGAAAGGATAACTTCTTTAATGGCATGTTGAGGACTTATTTATAGGAAGCTTTATTATTATATTATAAAATATAATATATTCAGCTTTAAACACTGTGAGCTACAGTACATTTAATTAAAACATTATTTAACTATTACCAACAATAAAGCTTCTGGTTATGAATGGCTCGTGACAAGTCTGATTGTAATAGTTATTTTCACTTTGCCTGTCAAGAATTTCTTTGTGCTATTAATTCTGGGTGGCCAGCTGAGGTAATGTGGATACACCCTTGGGGTCCATTATGCATTTCTAGCATGTACTGTTCAGTACAGAGCATTTAGAGGAAATCATGCTGAGATCCCAGGGATCTCTTTACCAGCTACTAAAATGATCAGAGATGAAAGTATTTTTTAATATTTTATTTGACTACGGCAGCATCTGACTACCTCATTAAATAATTAGCCTACCTGTCATGAGTTCTTTTTGTTGTATTTACATTATCAGTTGTAGCACGTTTTGTGTCTTGTTTAATGTCATGTTTTTGTATGTCGGTAGAGATTTTACTCCCACCTTTGGGTGTTTTTTATTTTGTTTTTTATTATCACATCATGTGCTGGCATGCCTGCTTCTCGCAAACTGAATGATAGCATCTCTCTTCACACAGGAGTCTGAGCTGCCAAAGGATCACTTTGCACAAGAACCTCTTCTGCTCATATGTGCTCAATTCAGCCCTCACCATCATCTACCTCGTAGCAGTGGTCAATAATCCTGAAGTGGTGGGCAGAAACCCGGTGAGTACGTCTTCTGTTGAATATTTACCACAAGGAGGACCACAAGTGTGACTGTTCGCACTGCCATATGGAATGGAAACACAACATATCTATTTTTTTAAATGAAACAAGATTAGTCACAGTTATGCTAGCTGCTAAGGTCCTCATAATATAATTGCTAACATGCTAATGTTTAGCGGGTTTTAACTATGTTTACTACATTTACTTATTAGCACAAAACACAAAGTGTGAGTAGATCGTCATTAGTTTTTCAGGTATTTGGCCAATGGTAAATCAAAATTTGGAGCAAATTAAAATTTTGACCAGATATTGACACTAGAGGAAAAGTTATTGGATCAAAAGTACTACTTTTAATTTAATTTAAACATGACTGTCTTTCCATAATTTTTCAGAATTTGTCGAGAAATTTTAGTCTGAGACAAAGACACAGGATGGCATTGCCAGGTCGAGCCAGATCCTAACATGGTTAATGATTTTTTAATTATAAATGAATACTGTTTGAGGACGAAGATTAATTCCACTAAAATGAGAACCAAATACATAATAATTTATGCTTAGCCAAATAAAAATGTAAGAAATAACATTTTCTATGAACTTTTTAAAAAGAATTTGCGCTGCAAGGCCAGGTAGTGAGAGGGAGCTAAATTTAAATGTTGCTCATAATTTTTAATTTCAACATTTAAAAGTTTGCACAAGACTTTTAAATATATCCTAATTAGTATTTCATCTCACTGAGCCATATGTTGGGAGTGTTACAGAGTCAACTGACAGTTTTAGCTCTCTTCCACATTCTCCTGTCAGAGCTTTCACTGAATGCATTATGTGAATTCTTTGAAACCCTGAGGTCTGCTTTGGTAGAGATGATAAACCTGTCTCGTAGGAATGCCTTACTATCAGGCATGAACATAAATTTGTGTGTTACTTTTCAAGAACCACTCCTTTTTGCAAATAAAAATAACAAATGCCTATTAACTCAGTGCCTGGTGCTTCGTAAAAGTTGTTGCAGTTCTTCCAACTCCAAAACAAAACAAAAAAAGGATCATATTTTTCCTTCTATGTAGAACAGTATACAGTTAAACACACTGAGGCAAGTCCAAGTTAATGAAAAACTGTCAGAATATTGCCTATCTACTAAAAAGTAAAAATCCAAATTCTTCATCCTCTGAATATGTTAATGTGCAAAAACTAAATTAAAAAAGACAACTTCAGATGATCAAAGTGCAATACAAAAACAACAGATAGGATTGTAGAAGTTGGCTCACAGTGGTTACAATCCAATTAGGCCTCGGTCTGCTTTCAGCTAGAGCATCTCTGGTCCAACAAAGTACTAGAAACATCCAGGAGACAGCAGAAGCTTCAGCTGGCCTTGGGTTTGATTCAGCATCCTGCTGCTGCTGCTTTTCATGCATTCACCAAATCTCTCTGGCTCATCCTGACTGCTGTCTTTATTCACATCCCGTCTCTGAACGTATCCAAGACAGCAGCCAGGAATGACAGCCATCATCATCAGTGTGAGGAAATTTATATATTTTTGCACAATGGCTTGCTTTCAAGTCTCTCCTCCTCGCCATTTGTTAAGAAGGTTTGTGTTGAATCTGTTACTTTACGACATAGAACTGTCAAGTTGTGCTAACTCGACGCTACATGTCAAAACAGAATTAGTCACGTGGCCCTGCTTTTCAAGGGGGAGTAGCAAAGTAATCACAAGCACCAGTGGTTGGGGTGTCTGCTGGGAAACATTTTAGAAATTTACCGCTGCCAAAGTGAGACTTATGAGCCTGTTTTCTGAACTGGTGATTTAGGAACGGTGGATCATGGTGGATATTCGCTCTCACAGAGAAAACATTATTCTCTCTGGTGTGGTGATGCAGAGTCTGGTTTGGCTTGCCAACAGTGTGGGGGAGTGAATCCCCAAAGCTTATGTCAAACCAGGGAGGAGGCTGAAAACATGAGAAACATCTACATGATCTATAGCAGCTTGATTTGTAAACCAGACCATTGTTGGTAACTTTACACAAACCTCAGTTAGGTGCAATACAAAACAGTTGTGAATGAGTGAAAAGTGAGTCACCTATCACATAATGATACATGAACTACATGTCTGTAATAGTGGAGATTGCTCAAGTGGAAAGGGAAATGTAGGAAAGTGAGGAGAGACACATGGCTAAAAGTTTAAAAGTGAATGACTGTTGTGTGTTTTGAGCTAAGAAGACCCCTGAGAGCAGCAGTTAATAGCAATGCCAGCATCTTTGAATTATATTGTGGCTGTATGCATGCTCTTTTAACACAGGACAGCAAACCAGAAACCTTGACGTGGATATTTTATTTAAAAAAATGTCATACGAAGGTTTGTTCTGGTTATGTTCTCCATGTACAGTATGTGTACAAATTCAGTACTTTTAATACTTAATAATTAATTGCATTTTTCTGTTTTGAATGTAGAAAGAATATATGGTTCTGTGTAAGAATCTAATTCAGAATTTATATTTTTGATTGCATTGTCAACATGAGTTTTGTAGGACAATTTGTATCAACCAAATTCCTCTTAAGTAATTTTAATTGCATTGATTAAAATTTCCACTGGATCAGCCTGGATCAGAGTAGGAACATTAAGAATTTGTGCGCTTGTGATGTGCCTACATTGTGTCTTTTGGGAGTTCAGCACAATTAACAAGAGAGGAAATGAAAAGAAGTCTGGTTTGGGGTATCATCAACATAAAAAAGGACAATGTACAGTTGGCACGCTATCCATATTATGTATATGTAGAGTAAATGTCAGGGGGCCTGATAATAAGCCTTGTGGGACACCTTTAACAACTGTTTGGAAACTTGATTTGAAACTACCTGCAAAAACAACTAGTATCATGCAAAATCAGCAAAACATGAAAAAAGTATTTAACAAAATGTATTTTGTAAAACTATACCGTATAATGGTATGTGCTTTGCAGTATGATATTGTACTTGTTGAGATGTACCACATACTGAAGGGAAACATAGATGTATTGTAACAATTTGACACTCAAAAGTTTCTAGATTTCAGATTTGGTTTTACCATTTGCAGCTATCTTGGCTTTTATTTAAGCCAATAATTTGGGCACAGGGGAAGGAAGCCAACTGAGTTGGGATGAGCAAGCAGAAGCCAAAACAGCTGACGTGATTGGCTGAGGAGCTTGCCGATTAAGCAGACGTCCAAAAACACGTCTCCTTACCACATTTCCCAAGAAATTAAACAATGAGTCGCAAAGTTACCAAAGGCATGCATAAGAAATTAGGAAATGAACATACTACTAACTTTTGTGGAATAAAAATTATTATTAAGAGTGAATCTGGGATTTTCAGAAAAGCCAGAACAGTCAGGTTCATTGGAACTTGTGTGTAGCATTCATTAGCAAAATGACAGCTTATGCTGCATCCATAAGTGTCTTGGTAATTATAGCATCAGTAGACTGTGGTTAGATACAGTAAGATTGACATAATGATATGTCATCAAAGTCATCTCTTTCAAGAAATTACAGTAATGATTCAATCAAAGGGACAGAATACATAATGTGACATGTTGTCATATTGTCATGTTGTCGTACTATGCTGAATGTATGAATAGAAAACTGCATAGTACAAAGGAACTAATATACATTATGTCTGTCTGCAAGGAATAATACTGGCTATTGATTTTGTGCCACAAGTGTAGAACAACCTATAACATATTTATTTGTGTGTGTTGGTCCAGTTGAGATGATGTCAGGAGTGTGTAAATTAAATTTAAAAGATATATTTTAATATAGAAATTCAAATACGTAACATAACAGGTATTCCTGTTTTGGCTCTGCAGGTTGGCTGTAAAGTGTTGCACTTCTTCCACATGTACATGCTGGGCTGCAATTATTTCTGGATGCTCTGTGAAGGCATCTACCTGCACACACTTATCGTGGTGGCTGTGTTTGCAGAGGAGCAGCATCTGCACTGGTACTACCTCCTGGGCTGGGGTGAGTCGGTCTACATTACACTATTCGCAGCGTTTTTCCTCTCTTAGTGTATCTGTAAAGACTTATTTTTCTATGCCCTCACTGGACAATGGACATTGTCACAGCTTGAAAACTCATCAAAAAGCAGTTCAACAAGATGAGACTAAATCTAGCAACCACAATTTACTCATATCCACCCGATCTTCGTAAAGTATGTAACCCTGGAAATGCTGACAGTGGTCCTATCACTAAGTGCTTAATGCTGTCCTGTTTGTCACCTCGTTCAAAACAGGAATAATGGGTGCAGTCTGTCAAACAAGTAGGCGATGGAGCTAAATAGATAGGGCGTCATTAAACATGGGAGGATAACCTTGAGGCCTGTTTTTACCATGTATGTGTGTGTGTGTATGTGTGTGTGTGTATGTGTGTGTGTGTAGGACGGCCAGTTAGTCAGGTCCATCTGTGAACAATATGCTGCTGGTCAATGGTGACAGAAAATGGACCTTACATGGATTAATGTGTTTACATCTCCACGAAAAGTAAAAAGTAGGCTGAGCCCAGCCTCTAGTGGGTTTTTTAAATTTCAAACTAGACAGGATTGTTTGTGTTTGTGTTTGAGAATCAGCTTTTCCAAGAATATATGCAGAGATTTGCAAGTAAAAATATATTTGATGAGGACCAACAAAATAACTGACCAAGCTAACTGCACATTTACTGTTTCACAAAAGACAAATGAATTTCACTAAACTCACTCAAGACCTCATATGGCCGCCATCTTTTTGCTTTCCAAGGCTTTCCTCTAGTGCCTGCATCCATCCACGCCGTGGCAAGGAAAACGTACTTCGATGACAAGTGAGTAATGTTCCAGAAACTTCTGCAAATAAACAGGAGATGTTTACATACGTGCTCGACTGTGTGCGGCAGTGAGTGAGAGTGTGCATGTTTTTGTATGTGTGTGACCATGTGTATTTTGGGCAGCAGACAGCACTGACTGATATGTTTTTCCTTCTGTAGCTGTTGGATGAGTGTGGAAACCCATCTGCTCTATGCGGTCCATGGTCCTATTGTGGCAGCTCTTCTTGTAAGTCTGCTAATCCACTGTTTCAAGACAGTAAAAGAGAAATACTTGGATCTAAAAGTAAAAAAAAAAAAAAGAAGATAATTAGTTTGTTATTTTGGTAGCAGTTTTGGCTCCTGAAATGTAAAAGATGAGAAGAAAAGAAAAATGGCTACTTTATTATTATTTATTTTATTATTTTTTTCTTTCTGCAGGTGAACCTCTTCTTTTTACTAAATATTATAAGAGTGCTGGTGACTAAGTTGAGAGACACACACCGGGCCGAATCCAACATGTACATGAAAGCAGTAAGAGCCACCCTGATCCTAGTGCCCCTACTGGGAATACAGTTTGTCATTTTCCCCTGGAGGCCAGAAAACAGGCTAGCTGGGGAGGTCTACGAGTACATCATGCACATACTCATGCACTACCAGGTAGGCACTGAGCTGACAGCAAGGCACTGAATTTACTGAAATGTCTATTGTAACAGGTAGGAGTTCAGTCCAAGGGTAATTCAAAAGTGATTTGAGAAGCAAAAAAGTGCTGCTTCACTGCTCCTGTGGGTCGAAGTATTTTACACCTCTGGTCATTGATTAAAGAGAAAAGTATCTATGTGTACACACATTGTACTCAATGCACCTTGAAAGTTATACTTAATAGCAATGTTTTTGTGTTAGTCCCAAATTGTCACTATGCATGCATGATGATGATCTTGAACACAGCCCATATTTGCTAGTGCCCGTAGATCAGACTCGAGATTTAGACATTCTTAAAAGTTTCTATACAAATAAACCTTGTTTTCAGCCTTGTGGTTATTGTGATTGATTAATGTCATTCACTGCTGATTTACCCTTTAAAGAACCAGTTAGGCACTCCATTTACTTTATTTGACTACCAGTTAGCACTTAATTAAACAACAGCAGGCAGGCAGGCCATGGAATTTCACTTCATTCACTTACTAGATAGGCATTACGTTGCGCCATCAGATACTCTCTGATCTGCACTTTTTTTCAAAAAGCACTCTAAATGATTGTGAAGTTGCTGTCCTACCTCACTGCAAAAAAAAAAGTGATAATTAAATTCCATTGCTTTAAAAAAGCTAATTATGTCTACATGTTTTGCTTTTTCAGGGATTACTGGTGGCAACAATATTCTGCTTCTTCAACGGAGAGGTAAGCACTGTTCATGTCTTTACACTTTAGCAGTTTGGTTTCTCCACAGTGCTACACAATATTATGCAGAGTTAAAGGAGGACTTCAACATCTCTTATATCTGTAAGCTATATATGAAACAAGCACAAGGAGACAGTTATCTTAGCTTAGCTCTGCCCAAAGGTATACATTTCTAACAGCACCTCTAAACCCCACTAATTAACAACATTGAATAGAGACAGGCTTGCTTCTTCCTCCTGTGGCCAGTCTTTATGCTAAGCTAAACTTACCATCTCCTGGCTCCGGATTTCCATCTAACAGACAGTCATGAGAGTGGGATAAATGCTCTCGTGGAACTGTCAGCAATAAAGCAAATAAGTGTGCAATTCCCAAAAGGATGAACCATGCCTTTAAGAATATTATATGATGGAAAAGTAAAATTTTTGGTTTTGTGTGTGACAAAATAATGCTGGCTTTTTAGGCAAAGGTATGAGACTCTATCAGGCAAAACGTTGTCATATTTTGTTTTTTCTGGTCAGATCTCTTACGTCTTACATGTGTGCCTGACAAGTAACCCAAACACAGACTCAAAGTTGCGTTTTGGCATTGACTATTTAAGTAAAATAGTTGTAACTTCACAGAGACGCTACATCTGTCATTAGTCCAGTTGTAACAGGTTGTAAAGCATTGTGCTGTTTGTCTCTGCTGAGACCAATCTAGTGCTGCGGCAGTGAAAGCTGAAGGGTCACGTCAGGTGAAGAGTAAGACAGTTTATAAATGACTGTGTGTTTTCCAAGACCAGCTGGAAACTGACTTTCCCTTCAAGCCCTCCTGTCAGCCTTTTTAAGTCTGTCTGCAGCTGTCTTACTGCGAGCATCCTTAATTTGGTTCAAACATTTCTCCGAATGAATAAGGTAGATTTCAATTAAAGCCCAGATAAGGGGTTTTTGATAGACGTTTTGCCTCTGTAGACTTGTTGTGTAGCAGATACTTTCAAGCTCCAGGTCTCCGCAAAGCACCAATGATATGTGCTGTAAGGTAGAATTAAGCATTTTTATTGCGTTGTCAGACTCACTGGTGATGTAAATGTCTCAGAGAGATCAGGCAATTACAAATAAATATGTGTATGTGTTTAAAACTAACAGGTAATATATAACAAGTAAAAAGTGAAATTATCTGTTAAGCAGAGACAGCGAGCGATGTTGTTAAAAGATTTTTCCTTGAGATGAGATGCGAAGAAAACAGGGCACAGATGCATAAACTGACAGAGCGACATATTTAAATATTCAGCGTGAAGTTTCTGGAACACAGCAACGAGCAACCTACTGTGGAGACGCGTTTTATACATGCAGCCTAAAAAATAGGTTGGGCATTAGCGCATAAATTAGCAGCCAGAACGCAACAGCATCTTCTCAAAAGATGTAAATAATACATGTAGTAGAAGAAGAGCATGTAGAGCATGTCTAAAGAGCGATGCCACTTTCTGGGTGATGCAGGGTCAATGAGCACACAAACTGTCACAAGGGAACGAGAGGGTTTGTTTGCTTCACCCACATAATGACCAATTCAGCTCCCATAATCAGGACACGGGTTTCTGGGGCTGGTTTCAATTCAGTTTTTTGATTTCAAGGCCAAACTGCACAGACCTGCCTTGTTTCTTCAATGGCCGCATTGTGAAGTTAGGTCAGTGACACAAACAGCTTTCATGCTGTATTTGTGACATGAAGCAAGATGTTCTACATGGAAGCTGTAAGCCCTGGCTGCTCTTTTGTCTCATTATAACAATTAGTGTCATAATTTACATCATTAGATCATCGTGTGTTAATACACCCGCAGTAATTACAGTAGCATTAGGGTGTTACAGAATCCAGTGATTAACATGCACTGCAAGAGGAATGGAGCTCTGCTTTCCTTTTTTAGGAACACACTCCTCTCCTTGTTTGATCAGTCAGTTAATGTACATAGTTGACGAAGTAATTGGAAAGAAAATGAGTGATTGACATTTTTAATTAATAAATTAATTGATTATTGATCGTGGACATGTGTTAAACTTTTCTTTGTTTATTATCACTTTGGACTGCTGGACAAAAGAAGTTATTTGAAGATGTGACCTTGGGCTCTTGGAAATTGTGACATTTTATAACATTTTAAAGACAAAACAAATAACAGATTCATCCTAAAGCCCCACATCCATCAACAAAAAGTTAGCTACTGCTGTAAGCAGGGCCGGGTTTACCCACAAGGGGTCCTTGGTTTGCTCTTTGGCAGAATCAAAATGGTTGCATATAAATCTGTTGTGTAATTATTTAGGTTGTAGGATATTCCCATCAGTTTAGTTGTGCTGAGTAGTGAAGAGAAAGAAGCAGCATACTCCTTTTTGTTTGACTGGCATTTCAGTCAACATGCAATAAAGAAAAGTAACAATCGTGTACCCTTTTTGGATAATCCTGCGCAAAATGTTGCATATTCCTCAAACAATCGGTTGTAGATAAAATGTAAATATTTGTCCTGACGTCTCTGAATGGCCGTGAACAGAAGGCAGTGCAATTCAATTCAATTTAGTTCAATTCAGAAATCTTTATTAATCCCACAATGATGGAAAGACAAAAGAATTTGTCTTTAGTCATTGTTTTAAACAAACAATAAATACATATAAGTAAAGAAAATAAACGGCAAACAGTTGTATCTAGGGTCATATTATTGCACACTTTATCAGTGCAATAATATGACCGTAGATCCAACTGTTTACTATTTATTTGTTGAATGTGTGTTCTGTCCAATGGCTGAGGGGAAGGTCCTCATCCACCCTATGAGCAGTGTAGGTGACAGATGTTGGGGAGAATGAATATGAAATTACATGATTGTTGAAGTGTTTAACATACACTACAGTACAGATTACATCTTTCTTCCCCTTTATAATGTGATGATCTGGCCACATTTCAGGAAATGTGACTTGGGTGTTTACATGTCGTAACTGCCATCTGTGAATGTGATTGAAATTTGAGTGATCCACATATGCTACAGCAATCACGCTTGCATCAGTTAAGATCACCGTCTGTTGGATTAATGTTGTCACAAGACGGTGCTTACCCTGGCTCTGCCTTACTCGCATATTGATTTGAATTTAAAATTTGGACGCATGGTGGAATAATCTTGTGGTCAAAGTGCAACAGGGAAACAAACCAGAAAAAAAAGCTTAGAAAAATGTTTGCAATGTGTAACTTTGACAGTATTTGCATTCGGATGACAGGCAACTAAACTTTTATACCCCCTGGTAACCATAACCACCAAAGCATTACCTTCAAAAAACAATGTCCAAGATTTTGACCATGACATTGGACCAATCTTTTTTACATGTGTGTTTGTGTGTCGTCCAGGTGCAGGCAGCTCTAAAGAGACAGTGGATGCAGTATAAAACCCAGTGGGGTCAGAGACGAAAGGACCACTGCTCAATGCGCTCCACGTCCTACACAGCCACCTCCATCACTGAGGTACCCGCCTTCATGTACCACCATGACTGTAACACTGAACACTTGAACGGGCGCCACACAGAGGACTCTGAACTGGTGGCATTAAAATCAGGAGAGACATACGCTTGAGCCACTGACTCACACCGAGGGGAAAGAGGTGGGACCAGCCGAAGAACAGTTAGAAAGGAAAATGAATCCGGTTTGCCGGATCTCAGTGATTAAATCTCAGAGGCTGGGTGCCTCAGCCCAGGATGATAATACGGGTCTGCAAGTGAAGGAGCTCATTAGGACAGAGATGGGCAAGCTACAAGGCTGACATTCATTTTACTTTATGTTGCTGTTGCAGCTGCTTTTTGAGAACTTTGATGTCAAGAACTTGTGGCATGAGACAAGAGCTGCTTTTGACATGTGTCACTTGCTAAAGCTGCTAAACAGCGAGCGCGCGCTCACTGACGGAGGTGTGGAGACAGAAATACCTGTGACGGCGATGACAGCGAGGGAGGCGATGTTTTCTGTACAAGATGATGCTGCTGGATGGTGATATTGGTTCTGACTGACATGAGGTGGAGGTGAATGATGATTTGAATGGTGGCATGATGGTGATTTTTAAGGTGAAGTAGAAGAACCAATACTTTCTCACTGATACCAAAGGGTAGGCTACTGTATGTTGGTCACAGCTAGGAAGGGACGCATCGCGTCCAGACACACAAACACACACACGCACACACATGCACACACTAACAAACTTCACAAACCTGATCATATGTGCCATGATAGAGGTCAACTTTCAAAAGAACCTCTGTGCTTGAAGCTCTGGAATTGTGTACATAATGTATCTTCACCATGTTTCATTAAAAAAAGAGGTGTTCAAATATTTTAAAAGGATTTTATTTTTGTTTTCTATTAATATTTTATTCTTGCCAATTCCTAGATATGTGCTAAGTGTGTGTCCTGTGATGCTGCACTCCTGACTGCTTTGTTGTTTTTGCAGTTGCTGTATTTGTGCCGATGCCGAACATCACAGGGCTGAGAAGCAAAAAGAAGCTAAATACACAAAATATATATATGAATTTAAAAAAAAAAACTTTATATTGAGGTTAAACAGCCACATGAGTTGTTTCAGTTGTGCCAATGATTCTGACAAACAAGCGGCTTCTCGGAAGCGAGGAGGCTGCACTGTCTGATTTTATTCACAATCATGCTTTGTCCTGCTCATGGTGCCTTTTACCTGTCTTCTGTTTTTTCTTTTGAAAAAGTGATATTCTGTCTTCATGCATATTTATTCATGAATTTTGTAGCATTTTGTATGAATAAGCATAGAGGGCAAAGGAAAGATTCTCTAAAGATGAAATGATGAGAGGATCACATTTATGTATGCACAGTCTTAAAGGCATGTTCACAATCTTGTGCAGACAACAAACACAAATAATCTACACTTTGTCCTAAATACATTTAGATTACTCATGTGGTTTTATTGTTGCTTTGTCATAACTGTGACATAAGATTGTGGAGGATGAAAGTTAGAAGTCTTGATGGCCACAGTGCATTTAAGTGTGAATACGAACAAGAGCACACTGAAATTGCTGACATATTGGACAAATTCTGTGTCTTGCATTTATCTTTAAAAGTTACTTAGATGTTCAATAAGCTTCTAAACTACTTATCTGATATCCAACATTTAAATTCAGCCAGGGAAAATCATTTATTATCCTAGAGCGTATAGCCAATAGCCAATAAGCGTGTAGCTGGATCAGACTGCTGTGATTTGTTTGGTGACCACTTAACAGAAATCCCATTCATGTTGATGTGACAGGGGAAGAGTTCAGATAACTAATATCTAGAAGGAATATCTTTAAGGATAAGGCTGGGGATACTCTGCATTTCTGTTATTGTTAACAAATTCCATGAAAAGACCAAACCAATAATGCATCTTTCAGTGCTTTCCAACTTCTTTACTCTCTGTCTCAGAATCAAGCAGAGTCATTCCCAGTCTTTAAAAACAGGTTGAAAAAATGTATGACCACCTTTTGTTTTGGAAAAGCCACATTTTCTAAAACATCTGGGTGCTGTAGATTTCAGAAAATCTTAGTCAAACAGGAGTAAATAGTGCATTTGTGTGGGGACAATTTTCAGCCGTGCATTAATACACATGTGGTGCTCTTGTGAGTATTTACAGCAGCAGGACAGTATGTGTGACTCAAAATAAATTACAGTGTCTTGTGTGTTCATCATCGTGAAGGAACGTGTCACCCAGTACAACGTTGTGGCTCAGTGATGTGTTTTTAATAGTTTTTGGACAACAACAGAGCTCCATGGCACAGAGGAATAAAGATATATCAGGATTTGGGTACACACACTATACTTACTGGTCTTTCTGTGGGATTTCCTAACAAAAATAAAAATACGGAACATTAACAGACTTTTAGAATAATTCCACAAAGATTTTCTGTCTACATGGGTGCTACTGTGTCAATATCCGGTAAATGTGATGTTTTTTAGGTTTTCTTGTCATTGTCAACTGGAATAGTTTTTAACAAGATTCATGAGAGATATGAGAAATGACATGAGACACATTTATAATGAAATACAGTTTGAAATGTATTTCCACCTACAATGTGAAGCTAAGATAAAATGTACACATCTAGTCACACAGAATAAATAATCAGAAAATGATAGTATATTGGAAAACACAAGTTTAAATTGTAATTATCATCCATAGATATGCAATAGCAATATAACCAGATAAATAGGGCCATACAACAAAAAATCACCTTCAAATATATAATGGGAAAAATTTGAACCTTAAAGTAATAACAAGGTAATAACATCAAATTGGTCAAATTAGGTCACCAAATCAAATCAATTAAGCTATCAAAATGAAGGATGCAGCTCTTTACTAGCTGCAAAGTTGCAGTTTAGCCAACAGAAAATGTATCAGATGCACAAGCTAAAATAGACATTTGGACCTATTGCAATACCACTTTTTTGTTGTTAGCCAGGAATAAGGAAGGAATGGAGAGTGACAATCAATATAAGAGAATGACATCATCGTCCTATGATGTTCTCATGTGTAATTTTTAAAGTTTGTTATTTATTTTAGTATAAAATTCATCTTCCTCTTCATCTGTATAACAATGATTTGTCTTGGATGTGCTGCACACTGTAAGACATATTATTAATAATCTTTTGGGTTTGGGGGAAGACAGATTGTGTATATTTTGTATGTTCATGCCCATGTAAGTATATTAGAGATTTTTGCACTGTGAAATACTCTGACAGCTATTTTTGTTACATTCCTGTCATTCATTTTAGCTTGTGTTTGTCTCTTGCCCCCCTCTCAACTCAGACGGCATCATCTCAAAGCTGATTAAAAAAAAACATTTTGTAAAAGCTAAATTGATTGGAGTTTTTTTCAAACCATTCAGCACAATAACAGAGACATAAGAAAGATCCTGTAGTGCTCTTTATTTTGTGAGAAAATAGCAATTACAGAAACAAGCTGCAGCATGTGTTAAAAAGATAAAATAATTTAGATGAATATGGACAATTTGCACCACTTCATGATAAAAGGTACTTTTCATTGTTTCATTTTTAAAGTGATTTAATAGGATTATGGATTACATGGGAAGCAAATTGGCTTCTTTTTCCAACCACACAAACTTTTGTTTTAAAGGATTTCTGCAACAATCTCTGATGATTCAGCTACATTTTCCTCCCCAGAAAAACTATTCTTGTCGATGTTTCAGGGTTGAGAGATTTTGTATAATGAGTACGAGGGGAAAACAAAGGAAGTCTCACTCCATTTGTGTCTTTGTGATCCCTCGGGCTTGGCAGTGCCGTACAATCCCTTTTTTATTCTAAAGATTCAAATCACATACCAGCACCTGATGTGTGGAACAGGACAGAATCAACTGACACAATTTGTCTCCAAGATGGACAGCTGCTCACACTCCACGACAAATTAAGGTTATCACACCAACAAGACTGAGTTCTCCTCTTTATGTGAATATTTTTCAGTATTTCTATAGGCAGCTACTGTATAATATGCAATTTCAGGGTCTGCTGAATCCTAATGGCACAGCCAAGAGAAGAAGACGTACTGTCCTCCTGCATCTGATGATGAAGTTGGACGTGTATGGAGCCATTTCGTTCTTCTAATATCATCCTCTGCTGACAGCATCACACCAAATTTATCAAAAGGAATTTTTAAATGAAAATATCAAATGCAAAGTCTGAAATTGTATGCAAACTGCATTGCATATGAAGGCAAATATGGAGGAGTTATGCAATATTAAAGACACAATAAGAGTGATATCTCCATAGTTGTCATAGACCCTCATAGACCCGTGATTTTCTTCAGTCGGAATTTAATGGAGTAAAGTGGAAAGTTGGAGGAAGAAGCCATAAACTGCCTCCATCTTGGGAGCATGCTGGCATGGGAAACTTCAGTAAAATGTTAGGGGCTGGCTATTTCAGGCATTTGAAAGTGTTCCCTTTGAGCAACAATCTCACAGTACGCTGGACAAATAAAAAAAACGTGTCACGTGTGCTCACAACTTGGCTGTGAATCTTGTGTCAAAGTGTTCCACGTCTAAATCTTCATCTGTGTGTTAAGAATGTTTCATGGTCACTTAGAACCATCACGTCTCCAGCTTGCAACCCTGACTGCTCAGATTACTATTGTTCCCTTGCCACTTCTACACCGGGCACGTTCATGTCCATTCACTCTACTGACTGTGCACTGAACCACTCTTTCACCCAAGGTTTGGAGTAATTCCAGTTTTCGTGGCCAGAAATTCATTACAACTGAGCCTCGCTGCAGTAAGCACAAGAACAATGGAGAACGGACAAGTTTCACTCTGTGAATAATTTTTTTCTCTGTTTGGTAACACACAAATTCTGCTGCCCCATTTTCATTCACCCAGGTGTGATTGCAGCTCATCTGGATTTCTACTTGGCTGCAGTATACCCCAGCTCACACCCCTACAGCACACAGTACAAACCCAGCACACAGTCACGACCCATTAGTCAACATGCCTGGAGCACTGAGAGACCAAAGATTGTTGCTATGTGGCCACAGATTTCGTATTTAACAAGCATGCCAGATATACAGAGGCCTGTAAAGATAACTTGTAATTTATGCACACAGACTACTTGCTCATGCTTGATTAAAAATGTGTGCACATGAATTAACAGAACAATAAATTAAACTATATTGGTGACATATGTTAAAGGGATGTCTCGTCACGAATAACAACTTTTGAGATGTATTAAGAATATCCATGCAAAATGAACTGTATTAATACCAAGTGGCTCATTTACATTAGATTGTCCATACCGTGAGTTTTCATTGTTGATTTTGCACAGCATGATAAGTCAGTGGTATGTAAACAATGGCAGCCAAAGTGTAATGTTTAATGTGGGTTTGCACTCAAGAGCAGACATAGACTTGCAGAATGAAGCTCACAAAAGGATTCTAATTATTACAGAGGGTTTTAGTGGAGTTGTGGTGGAGTAGTTAGGAGCTGGTTGACTAGGTTGGTGAGAGTGTGGCTGAACAAAAAGGTCCTGCTGCTGGTGGCTTGGTGTGGCAAGACGAGAATCCCAAGCAATGAAGCAAAAAGGAGAAAACACGTTTCAAAAGGTTTGCTCACAAGACAAAAGAAATTCGCTAGAAGTTACTTGAAAGTTAACTGAGTTTGTTACCACTGGAGTGAGTACAAATATCTGGCTCTAACTGTTGAAGTGAGTATTTCAACAGGAGTTTGATTAGCAGATTGTCAGCAGCTGTGCCTGAGAGAGACCACACCACACACCAGAGAAACAGGCAGAAAAAACACAAAAACATTCAAATGTATACTGATCACGGACAGACCCTGACACAAACACAGTATTGGTGAAAAAACTGTTAAAAAAAAATAGACAGGGGAAAAAGGAGAAAATGGAGAACTGACACAAAGTAATGGATTGTGATGTCATGAACCTAACAATATCACGAGGGAATGAAGCCAGTATTTGTACTTCAATACCAAAAGCTGCTAGCTCCTACTCTGGGTGCTCCTGACCAGAGTACCCACAATAGCCTGTAACTTCACTTTCTACTGTGGCATTAACGTGAAACTATTATAACAAAACTTTTAAAAAAAATCTCTATAACATAATCTCTAAAAATACTGAGGATATATGTCTGTAGCAGCTGTGCTAATAAACCTTCTAGTTCTAATAGCAAAGACAATGCTAACATATGTTTAGCCGTGTAGTATAATGTTCACAATGTTTGCTATCTTAGTTCAGCATGTTAGCATGCAAGCAGGTTTCCCAAATTTGATAGCAATCCATCCAGTAATTGTCTAGACTTGACTAACGCTGCAGGAAAACTCAATAGGCTTCATCCTCTGAGGATCGATGAACGTGTGTACCAAATATCATGGCATTCCAGCCAAAAGGTGTTGATGCATCTCAGTCATATCAGATATATCATAAAAGCTGTGGACCGGAAAACAGGCCAACCGACAAGGCAAATATCAGCTTTATCTGCTAAATGTCTAATCATGTGTGAAGATGACCCAGAGTAGCTGACCATAAAATGTTTCTTGGCTTCTTTCACATGTCGCCGCCTGTTTCTCTGTTTGTTTGATGTCTCACAGGGGAAGACGTGTCCTAAGACCTTGAACAAAATGTATTCAGTTTTAATGTATGTATGTGGATGCATACATGCCTGCGTATGTCTGTACGTTTGCGCCACCCAGCTAATTTATTTTGAGCATATTATGAGAGAAAGGAACCTCTACTGTGTTCAGTGCTGCAGCCTCAAAGAAAATCAAACCGTCAAAATCTCTTCTCACTCAGGGACTAATCTGCAGCACCGTCTCTGTGCTCTGCTCGCAAGAGATAGGACTTTTGAGTCGTGATGGAATTTAACTGCACTCAAAAATGGGGCGGGAGATGAAGAACATAAAAGAGAAGCTTTTCAGGATAATTTTGCAGGAGGGAAAAAAATTTGTTTTTACACTCATTAGTTCATGATTAACACATTATCCCCAGATGTATTAACTCCCTAATTTCAGCGAACATCATGTTGTCTGTGGTGTTTTCTACATGATGCGCTCACAGCACTATTCCACATTTGAAAGGCCAAGTCAATATATTCACAAAGCCCAAAACAATCAGGATTTTTATTGGATTTTTAAATTGCACTTGAAGGTGTTTGCCTCATCAGGAAATTAGCATTCCCCAGAAGTCCATGGAGAGAGGAGTAGAGATTATCTAATAAAATAACTTGTCATTCAGGATTACAATGCAACACTCATAAATTACAATCTTAAATGAGCTTTGCGTTTTCAAACCTTTTGATGTATTACTGGAAGACAATGTTCGCTGCGTGATAATTATCTAGGACCTCTTGATTTAAACCCTTTGATATTAAGAACATAAGTGCCACAGCAATGCCCTAAAGCAGATCACGGATCCACTTGATGATTTTTACTGCCACATTCATCTTATTTTGTAGTGAAGCAGGGGGAGGAGACACCCGAGGCAATGTGGTGGCAGTAATTTGTAGAGTTGCAGAAATGAGAAAGAAGGAGCGACAAGAAGAATTTGCAGAAAGTATATAGATTTTTTTTACCTTCCAGAGATGACAGCAGCACTGAAAGAGATTTTATCTGCAGGTGCTGATATTTGCCACGTCACTCTACTTCTGACCTCACTAAACAACTGAGTCATGCTGTCTCAAAAGCAATCCTGTAGAAAAACAGCATATCTGTTCAGTCAAAGTAGAAATCCCAACAAGGCCTGTGGAGTTGATATTGCCTTCCGAGTGCATCAACACAAAAAGAAGGGTTTCCTTTATGTCTTGTTTGTCCCAAAAGCAGAGGCTGCACAGGGCTTATAATACATCTTAGGAGATAACAGTCTCACTCATGTCATACTAATAGCACTTGTTCCCTCATTATGCACTAATGGGATTTGTGAGGCAAATTATTAATTATGTGGGCCCTTGATAGAGTACATGCTGGGGCGGTGGAGAGGCTTTCCATGTAACAACAATTTATTTCCACTCTTCCTTCATTTGGTTCTCAAAGTCACATCTTTGCCGTGTTCTTTTGTGTTGTTTGTTTGTTTGTTTCTGTGTAGGTTCCTTCCTGCCAGCTATTTTAGTATGCGTGATCGCAAGAACGCAATTATTCACAGTGTCAAAATAATTCCTCAAACAACGCAATCTTCTCTATCCTAGGGAGGCAGAACACGTCAGCACACTTTTGCTCGTTTGCCTGCTTGTATATTGGCAGAGTGTTGAACACATTAACAAATGTATTCCTTCCTGACATTGCTCATAGTCTGATTCACTCCCATGTTTTTCTCTATCCTCAACTGGTCTTAAAGGAGGTATTACTCAGCAATGTGGAATGCCTGTTAAGTATAAACATCAGTGTACATTTACACAAACCAGGGACACAGCTTTTTTATGATATTTTCTTTTAAATGGGAGTCCATAAAGAAAAATCAAACTGAAGCACACCGTTAACTTTAATCACACCTCATGTTGAGTGCATCCAAAAAGGTGATTTACCTCTTAGACCATGTTGTCAATCAAATTCTAGCAGGGTGTAACATTTAGCCAGACTGAATATCTGTGCTGGAAAAAAGTTCACCAAGGCTTTGCCACAGTCAGCTTATAAAAACCTCTGATCCCCAGTGGCTGAAACGCAAGCATCCATTACCTCTGAGCCACAAATTTCAACATTTACTGTGCAGACATACGGATACGCGCCAGTGTCGAAATTCTTTGACACACAGAGCTTATAGCGACACAGCCGAAAAACCAAAGTGCTTAAAGTTAAAGGGCCGCGGAGCCTCGTTAAACGTTGGGTTAGCAGCCAGTGTTTCCCTTCCATCCAAAGGCTGCACGCTTGGATTTTCCACGGTACTCAAAGCATTTTATGAGGGTTCCCAGCACAGCGGGAGAACCACTAACTTATTTCTGTTTTATTATCCCTGCAGTGTGAATGCAAGTGAGGTTAGAAGAGATACAGCTTTGAGAGGTGTCTGGAAAAAAAGACATGCGATTGTTATTCTTACAAAAGTTGTCAATATGGTAAGCTTTGTCATTATGACACGAAGCAAAAGAAAAACATTTTTTAACAATGCACTTTTTAAAACTTGGATTACATATGCTTCCACTTGAAAGTGAGGGTCCTGGTCGGCTTCCAGTTGAACTTTGGTGCTTTTCATTGGTGGTGTGAAAGAAAAGGGAGCTGACTATAGTTACTTAATATGACAGAAGATAAATGATCTGAGGATGAATTTAAAAGCTACACTAATTAATTCAAAAGTTACGGCAAAGCTAATATGAATCTTCAGCATTCTCAGTATTCTCATATTGAGTGGTTAGCTTTGTACATGTAGGGTTTTATTGCTGGTGTTTTGTCCGGGCAACAATCCTACATGCGAGTGCCAGGACTTATCCCTCCACCCTCCCCGCCACTGAAACACTGTTAGTGGAAACACTAGAAAGGAACTTTGTACTAAATTGACTGTAACTCAAATTGGCAAACTCAGACTCATATTAGCCTTATATTAGCTTTAGAAAGCATTTTTGGATGAAAAAAGCAGTGGATTTTGTTCCGTAATTTCGTACATTGTAAATTATTTATCACCTATGTATCAGGGATCTGGGGTGGTCTATGTTTTACTGCATTTAATGTTTGAGCATGTTCAAGTTAAAGTGGGGTGTTAATGGGTTAAGATTTTTGTTAATACCATACCACCGGATCAAATGTACATGGCCAAGATTGAGTTATTGGTCACTGATAACAGATATAATGTAAAGAACGGGCAATTAAATAAGTATTTAACATTACATTTATCTGATTCTTTTATCCAAAGCAACTTAAATTGCTATATGTCAGAGGTTGCACGCCCCTGGAGCAACTAGGGTTAAATGTCTCGCTCAGGACACAATGGTGTGTCATAGTGGATTTGAACCTGGCTACCTGGTTTGAACCAGGGTACTTATTTGCTTACTTGCTAAGAATTAGGTGAGATGATCAATACCACGTTGATGTCTGTATGCTAAATATGAAGTCAGAGCAAGTAGATGAACATTCATGTGTTTTAAGCACACGTAGATCCTCTAATTGCTTCTTCATAAACCGCCCACACACTCTGATACTTCAAGGCACTTCATGTACTCAGGCTGTAATTCACACACTTAAAAGGAAGTGTCCGTTTCCCCCTCAGGGTAATATACCGCAGCAGGTTAGGAGGGGACAGCTAGCCACTTTCCACCCACAGATAAGACATTGTTTACTGTCATTCAAACCTGCCTGTGGCACCTTAGCTGGTACACAACCCATATCACCTATCAAGCTTAAATCAAGCCCAGATACCACCAATCCGTCTCACTCCAAAGGTCTTCAGATGTCTGCTGAAGTGGGAGATGAACATCGCTGAGTGCCATACACACATGAAAAATTGAAACTGAGACATTCCCAGAGCCCAGAACTGGAGACAGGATTCTGTTAAGAGGATGCTAACTGACAGAGGCAGAGAGTTGAGCAGGATCGGACCTTCCTTGTATTTTTGAAATCCTTCTTTTGTTTTGTCTAAGTAGTGTGGCTGTTTGCGTGCATGCAAGCAATTCACTTAGAGACCCTGACAGTATAATAAATTACAATTCTGATGAAGAAATGGATTGAGGAAGATGAAGAAACAAAGACAGAGAGGGACACTAAGAAGCAGAACCAAAGGATTTTTTTCCCTAGCAAAAGTAAACATGGTTGCTTTTCTCTACCCCTTGTACTTCAAAGGTACTGGCTGTCACCAGTACACATATTTTAATAATTGGGGAAAATTCAAATACATGCACAAAACAGATTGCATCTGCTTCAGTGGGCTCACAATGTAAAGTAAATCCTTCGGTTTATTTATATATTTAAATAATACTGGCTGAGGCCCAAGTGGGATTGGATGGGATGATATATCTGAAACGGTTCTGTGAGCCCTGTGTCTGCAGTTTCTATCATCCATGGGGAGTCCAGGATATGGGAGCTCCACAGAGACCCGTCAGAGCTCACTTAGCCAGGGCTACATAAGCCCCATTCCCCAAGCACACACCTAAAAAGTCAGGAGTATTAACATCAAGATCAAAAATAGGCAATCCTGAACTCCACATAAAAGAGGCAATCAAGAGGTCGGATGGGCATCTTGTTCAAAGTGCTTCAAGTGTGAGAAAAAAAGGATTAGAGGAGTAAGGCAGGGCGTAAAACTCTATTTACATAAGGAGCCCAAGTGAAAAAGAAATATACTTAAGTTGCACTTTTTTTGGATGCACTTATTATATTTTAATTGTGCTATACTAAGTGTATATTAAATGTTATTTTGGAACAACTTATGTTAAGTGTCATTGTAGAAATACTAAGTCAACTTTAAGATAATTGAAATATATTTTAATATACTTAGTTGTGTTAAAATGGATCTACTTTAAGTACCTTTACTGTAATTTAAATATACTTCCTTAAATTTAACTTAAAATACCCATTTGTGATATACTTGAAGAACAGTTTAAATATATTTTAAGTGTGTTCCCTGTACAATCTGTACTTTGGCAGTTTTATTCTTTTTTATTTCACAGATTTTTCCTGTATTTTTGAAATACATGAAAATATCAAAAAATTACAAAAATAACCTTTGAATTTACATGTCTAATGTAAAATAACTAATGTAAAACTGTAGCTGTGAATAACCATAACATTTCTGTTATCTTAAGGAAACTTTTAAGGTTTTTCACGTGAACAAACTGTTACAATACATTCGGGAATTGCCCGTATTTTCACAAATATTATTTACCTTGTTTAAAAGAAAAAAGGGATAAATTTAAGTTTAATTCTCTAAAAAAATGTCTTAAACTTGGTGCAATTAGTAACAGTTAACCGTAACAAAAAACATTTGTTCCTCTGGAGCAACTAGGGGTTAAGTGTCTTGCTCAAGGACACAATGGTGGATGGGTCACAGTGGGGGATGAACCCGGGTCTCTCACACCAAAGGTATAGTTTTATCTATTGAGCCATCACCACCGCACAGACCTTTTAAAGTACCACAATACAAATTCCCACATCTGATACTATTTATAGATAATTTATTCAGTTCCATGCTCACAACAAATAAGCCACACAAGTCAAACATTTCAGTGTAAACAATTGTTCTCCTGAAACAAAAGTAGTTTTGTTTTTATTTACCTTATTGATGACATTTTCAGATCTATTCATTAGAAACCCAATTGGGTCAACATAAAGAATATTTTGGATACTGTTAGACACAGCTCCAAGATTAAAGTGCAATCTGAATGTAAAGTAATTGGAAAGTATTTCTTAAAATGCTGCCATTTTACTTTGATAGGACTGTACAGAGACATGAAAGGCAAAGGAGAGGGGAAAATGGTGGTTTTACATGCAGTGAACTT
>JAPMOB010212355.1:0-16364 GCA_029875015.1 Lepomis gibbosus | reverse complement strand
AATAATAATAATAATAATAATAATAATAATAATAATAATAATAATAATAAAAGAACATGCAGAAAATATTAAATGTAAGAGGACACAATTTTATACCATAACAGCATTCATTCACTATTCTAGCTAGCACATCTGGAGGACATAATTTATGAATGGAAACTGAGAAATACAGAAAGAAGTACATGTTAACAGAAAATTAACTTACTCTGCAGAAACAAGCAGAGACAAGCCAATTCTCAACTTATTCACTCGCACACACAAATCACAAGGGAGAAGTTATATAAGCTGTATTAAGACAGGGCAAGATCTACTTTCTTTGCATCTAATAGATAATTGTAATCCTGTTAATCTCCATTTTAAATAAACGTGTCTGTAATCTGTTCAGGTATTTTTTGTGTGTCTTTTCTAGCTTTAGTAGTTAGCCTATTATTAAATTGTGATTGAACGTTTTCAGAGAAACGTAAACATGGGACATATTTATTTGAACAAGCAACTGTTGCTGTGGTTTTTCTGTGGACGCCAGTCTTGATTAATTCTAATGACTTTGGTGACCTCCTAGCTTTTGTAATAGATTTAATCTGATAGACAAATTGGCTTGAACTTCAATATTCATTTTTTCATTCATTAATCCTCAGAAGAACATCATATAAAGCACAACTAAAAAACAGGCTTTGTGCAAGACTATTTAGAAGACTGATTCTAGCCTCTAACCACCCCTGGCCCTCCAAAGGATCAACTAAGAATAGTTACTTTGAAAAACTGTTGTTTAGATAAAGTAAATATTTAGTATTGTGATAGACTCATTTGTCAAAGTGGAATTTCAGTCAAACAGTCTTTTTATTTGCATCTCCTGGTGGGCTCTTGATCCGTCTGAGAGGACCTCTGATCTCTCCGAGGCGTGTGGCTGCATGTGAAGGCAAGCGAGTCAATGGGGTTTTCAGGTTTGTTTTCACATTGCCTGGTCATTCACTGTATGGACAGAACACTCCGTGTCCAGAAAGGTTTCCCTTACAAATTGGTTACATGCAACCCACAGCTTACACCCTAGCACCTCTCCATTTTTTATGATGAGGTCTAAATGAGGGAAACTGCTTGCTACCAAGGCATTGTGCAGTATTTGTTTGCTTATGCCAGAGAATTTCATACACTGGGAAAAGTAAATTGTATAATTGCAGCCAGTCAGCCTGTAGATATGTATAGTTCTACAGTTGGTAAACATGTCAAAAGGCAGAAAATTAAAGAGACATGGGTAGCATACTTGACAAGTAGAGAAAAGACCCAACATCAGGCAGAAGGAAGCGTTAAGGACAACACAGTGGCAGGCACTAATTATTTTTGATTCTCTCAACAGCATCCTCAAGCTTATAATCACCATCATCTTTGTCAAATTAATTATCATCATTATCATGAATAAATGTTACAGAGTAACACACTGTAGGTACTGCAGACAAACCAAACACTGGATGAATAGTTTGTGTTGGGAATGTTTCCAAATTTGAATTTATTTTTTTTTGGAAAGCATCATTGTTAGTGTTTGTTTTTTTTTTACTGAAGTTGAACATGAGTCTATCTTATGCAAGTAGTCTAATTGCTACTTCAGTAGTATTTTTTTGCTGTCTCTCTATTTCCTGGGTGTTTCTGAATTTAGTATTTGCGCCCCTCCTGCACCACGTGGAATCATTAAGTGCGTGAATGACATTTGTATATGTGTGGCCAGTGATTTCAAGGGCTGTGCTTAATGCATGTCAGTCTGCAGGCTAGACTAGGAATCCAGCAGGTCTCACTGACAGCATAATTAATAAATCTAGCACAGTTAATCCTGTATCATTTCAAATACAAAGTACTGTGAGATCCTGTTGCAAAAGCAGTGCCATGAAAGGAAATAAAAGGCTAGCCTTTCAACCATAAATATGTATTCAAATATGTATTCACTGATATGGTCAAATAATATTTGGGTATATTATTATTAACTTTCTGGCTTACAAGTGTTTGGGATGAGCCAGTCAGAAAATTGCCATATTATATCAATGAGTTTCAAAATAATGTTCTTCAGTTTCCTTAATGTCCACAGTGTTCTTTAATGAAGAATTTAGGCTGTTCCTGTTTCAAACAGCTGAGCAGGACATTTTTGGCTGCTAGAAACAAAAATGCTATTTCTCACTGTCCTTGGTGCTCAATACAAGATTACAAATATCAGCTTATAAGACACAAACATATAGCTACACTAAAAAGGAACAAATATATTTAGGCAGCATGAACAAGGTGTGGCTGGAACGTTATAAAGTGTGTACAACACGTATCTGACTCTATGCTAATGTAACTTGATGCATTCTCTGTTGTTTCGCTATACCAAAGTCCTGGCTACAGTATACTGTGCATCGTGGCAACAGTAGGTGACTGATTATCATTACCCAAAACATTGAGAAAAGTCTGAATGCAAAGGTCTTGGCATATGTTCGCTGTCGAAATAGCTACGGCTGTTAATATTGTACATATAAAACACACACATTACAGAATGTGACACGTGTGCACAATAAGTTATTTGTTGTTCTACATAGGTCACATTAGGCTAACGTTAACGTTACACCAACGGTGGCTAGCATTAGTTCCTGAAGTAGTATGGTAGGATTAGCTTTTTTTCTGTGGAGAACGTAAGCTACTGTGTGTTTGGCTTAATTTTTTGTAAAACATTTAGCGAGGTCTGCATTCGTCTTAAGATGTTGACTATGACGCTAAGGTTAAAGAAGATAAAATAAAAATTGATATTGTTTAGACCGTTCGCTGTAGCTGTTTTCAGTGCAAAGACTCTGCTGGTTGTACAAATTCATCTTAGTTGAAGAGAAGTTAATGTAGCGTTACTATGACAGTGTTTCCCAGCCCTCTCCAGGAGAAAGTTCCCACCTGTCCTGCATGATTTAATATCTCCCTGCTTCAACACAGCTGATTGACGCAGCTTCAGGATTCATCATGAGTTGATAATTCAGCTGTTTTGGAGCAGTGACAGATCTAACACGCACAGTTAAACATTCTACGTTATCCACAGAAAGAAACTACTCCTCCCACAGATCTTCGGGGGCTCACCACAGCCACCGTTGGCATATCCTAATTTGCGTAGTTTAGATTTACAAATCTTGACAGCAGTAGCTGATTTGATGGCAAACATGCTGAGACCTATACATTCAGACTTTTTTAAAAATGTTTTGGATAATGCAAATCAGTCACTGCTGCCAGTTCCATTTCTAACTGTGTAATCTGTGTGCAAACATATTCTTAGAGTAGGCTACTAACTTTTGTATCTCCATTAATTTTTAAAAAGTGGATATTTACAGAGTTATCGATACAGTTGTACATGTTGTATTGCATGTGTGTTCAGTTTTTTACAGTTTGATAGTCCACACGCTGTAGTCCATATCGTACAGTAGGGTTCTAGTTACATGGGAGCCCAGCTCCCATAAGGAGGGTCTGAGCTCTTATGGAAGCAGACAAATCCTGCATCTGCGGGGGTCACTAATTCATTTACCAAAAAACATTATTTTTAATCACAAATGTATTTTCAATGAAATTATTATTTACATGATTATTATTAATAATTAACGTCCTATTTTGACAGAAGAAATCAATAGTATTTTATTTAGTACACGTAGGCTATTAGGGGTGTGCAATATCTCATTGCGCAAGAGTTGTGCTACACTTGCGGAGAATGCAGCCGACAAGGTTGTTCAAACAAAAACTGCCACTGGAAGAAGGGGTTAATGTGCTTACTATCTAGGTACCTGTCTAATGTATATGAGAGCACATATTGTGTTGCATGAGAGTATGTGTTGAGAGATGTTTATTTCTGTATTTTATGAGTCCAAAACAAATTTATAGTATATCTTATCTTATCTCAGTGCCTGTAAAAAGTTAAGTGCTAAGTACACCGAATAGGGTCAAATCAATATGCTTAAGGAATTAGCCCACTACTTTTCACTTACCATGTTCACTAATTAATTAAATATAAATCAATGACAAAATCTCTTACCCTATAAGTGTCTACTTGATTTAATTTTATCATTTTTGAATGTGCTTCCTGTCCAATTGTACAATTTTATTTTGTATTTTTTGCTTTTTTTGTATTTCCTGTCCTGACAGTGGAGCCAACTTGACAGCGGAGCAGATGCAGCTAAAGCGACTCCACAGTGGAGGTCTGCAGTTAGACACTCTTGATATTTGTTGAAATTCTCTTTACATCCCAACAGCAATCAATAAATTAAATGATCTGCAAAATGAGCCCCGGTTTTAATGTGCTTCATAATGAGGAAATAAATTAAGTAAGAATTAAACATTAGTCAATCAAAGACTCTTCTGGTAAAATATCACTCTGGTTCATAGGGACCGAAAGTCATATTTAGTGAACTAGCAGGTAATATTCAGACACACAAAGAAGCCTAACCAGCTCATAGTTAATAGTGCCTCTGAGACCTCAGTTGGTGTTTGTAATTTAGAGTGTGGCCATCCTTCTGAAAAAAAGAAAGAAAAGGAAAGGGAAAGGTACATACAGTGTATATAATGGCCATGTGGGAAAAAAGCATATTTAAAGGTAAAATAGAGGCGGTTTTTAAGTCAGTACACCTCCAGTTGATTTCAAAGGGAATTGCCCATCTACTGTAACCTAGAGATTCTTTTAGTCAGAGCACAGAAAGTCAGCTAAACATGCAACTGTGAAATGTTTCTACAAACAAACATAGAGTTCCATATATATGGAAAATGGAGGTTCTAGTAATAATACTAAATTAATATTTTTTATTTCAGAAATAAAAGCAGCAGGAGCAGTTCTGTTTTAGAAATGACTCTGTAGCTCATTAACTCCTTTTAAACTGGCAGAATTTAGTTTTTTCCACCTATAATTAGCTACTTAGAAATTGTTCGTAGGAAATAAAAGATTAGGCTGTAGTTTGGTGTTCTTTTGGAATTGTATTGCTTTTCAAGAGGTGTATTTTAGTTTTCTGGTGCACTGTACAGACATTGCTACTACTCCATATAAAATCCTATGTTATTATGTGATCTGTTCCATGAGAGTTGATGTGGTGACATGATGTTAAATTATTTGCTTTTTAATCATTTCTTACATAATAATTTCACGCTGAATGCTGACATTCTGCATTGAGAGAGTAACTCTTGGAGTCGTTGTTTTGCCACAATGAAAATCTGAATATTTCTGTGGAGTGAATATGTGTTATGTATAAATATTCATCGTTGTAGAGCGGCAGTTTTGCCAGGAGGACAGATTTTCAGTGGCTGAAGTCTTGTTGCTATACAGCTGCTGTTATGTGATTCTCTGACATCTCTTGGATAAAATTATTCAAAGGGGCCAAATGTGTGCTGTTATTTTAGACCTGGGTGGTTAATCTCTATTGTCAGGAGAATACAGAAATGCCAATCGCTGCACAAACTGTATTCAAATCATAGCTATTGAGTTACATACTGTGGATTATCTTATCTACATACATATAGCACAAAATACTTGAGATCTATGTGAATATTCCCCACAAATATATTTCAAGTAGTGGAAAATAAATGCAATGTGCAATTTTCTGTGACTTCTCTGAATTTACTTGTCATTCTTTTAACCTGAAATTGTTGTGGCACCAAATGCATGTAGATATTCCAATCTCAAAAGTCAAATTGCTGGCAATAGGCAAACTAAATATGGACTATTATTAACATGACAGCATGACAGTTATTAACCTAGGAACACAGTGACTATGTACTACTGACAATAAAACTAATTTCCATGGTGAAAAAGGTCATTTTGATTTGTGGATGAAGCCTTTCTGCATAAACCGATAAAATAGACATAAGTGGGAAGAGAGCTGAAACATAAAAATAGAATTTCAGCTAAGTTCCCACAGAGAGAGTACCCATCTTATTGCTGACAGGCAGTGAATACAGCAGGCTCTGGCGCTATCTATCATATCTTATTGTATTCTAACAACACATTGTTAATCAATTCAATACCTGAATAAACCTGAGCTCCTGCACAGAAAAGGTTTTGTGGGGAAAGTATTAAATATCACAAGATTTTATTGCTCTCCTTTCATGCAGATTCATGAGGTTGCCAGGCTGTTTCCTGATGTGGCATTTAAGCCCCCACGCAGTATTCACAGCCTTTTTCCATTGTGTGCCCTGCATGCAGAGCTAAGAAACAGAGCACAATGTGTTAACCAGTGTGTAATGCAGGCTTCACGTTCATAGATGCATAGAGCTCAGAACATCCTACAACTTACTGGGAGGTAATCCTGTAGAAAGTCTTGGCCCTTGAGGTTTTATATTCTGACTATGTCACCTACAAAATACATTCATATACTACTAATTTGCTTAGCCAGATACATTTTGGAGGAAATGCAATTTCTGCTTGGATTATGTTTATGTTTTTTCAGGAATTGTTGGGCTTCTGTAAATAACTTCAGAGTATGGTCTAGACCTGCTCTTTATGAAAGCGCTGCGGGATAACTGTGATTTGGCGCTATATAAATAAAATTGAATTGAATTGAATTGAATCGAATGTTTTTTCCAGAACATAATGTGACATTGTTATAAATTATGTTATTATAACTAAAGCTCAGGAACAAGACCATGCCTCTTTGTCTCCCCCCTTAATCCAAGCACCCTTCAGTTATTTCATCCATCCATGCCTCTCTAAGCCAATCACCTGAAATTTGAATATGAACTCCTCTAACCCCGTTCTCCTTTTTCTCTCAGTTCTCATATCCCTTTCCCTCAAACCCTCTCCCAATTGGCAGCACAGTGCCCAGTGGACAGCACTGTGGCCTCACAGCATTAAGGTCCTGGGTTCAGACCTCGGTCATCCCAGGCCTTTCTGTGCAGAGTTTGCATGTTCTCAGGGTCTGCGTGGATTTCCCTGGGTGCTGCTGTTTCCTCCCACCATCAAAAGACATGCGTGCTAAAATTCCTAATTCCACCCAAGTAATTGTTCTTTTTCTACCAAAGGTACCAGAGAGGGATCGTAAAGCAAGACACTTATAGAAACGTGCCCCAGCCTAAGTGTTGACCCCCGGTTTCCTAGCCACTCCGGCCACTACAACCCAAATCAACCCCCTTCATCACTGCCTTCTTAAACCCTCATCCATCCCCTCTCGACCCTCCATCCTATCCTTCCTGCATCTTCCCGCTAACCAAATAAACTACCTTTTACACCTCAATTTGTGTGGTCTTAGTGAAATAACAATTACCACAGAGTGGAGGATGGATTGAATGGTTAGATGTATAAAGCACATGGCTTTCACCCTGGACACTGGGCTAGTGTTTCACGTGTTTCACATGTTTCAGAGATTTATTTTACAACAATGATTTGTAACTGTTTTGGAAGGCTGAAACAATGGCAGCCATGAGTTGTATGAAATGGGGTTTGATGTAACACATAACTTTAGAGAACAGTGCTTAAACAGATGTGTTTTTACTTTCTGTCTCTGTGTATGTAGGATGTACCTACTTAATTTTTACCACTCCACCACTAATGTTAAAATACAAGAAGGCTCACAGACAGTTAATGTAACAAGTATTTCAATCTCTCCATAACTGGTGTTTTTTTCTTGCCAAACAATGACATTTTCCTCTCTTTTGGGACAGAGATGATTAGTGTGTCAGGCATGGCACCAGTCCTCTCAGTTCCTTTTTTAAAATTCTCAATAACCAGACAGTACTGAAAGACGAAGCCATTGTATCTTCTTGTCCAATGATATTTGCATCCCTGCTCTAGCATCCCATAGAAGGGTAGGTACATGGGGCAGAAACTGAGATGTGGGTGTCATTTTAGATGTCATCACGGCATTTGCTGCATACTGTTAAAATGTATGCAAAGGCCTACAATCTGTTAGCTTTTACAGGGCCTCAGCACAATTAATGCAATATTCTTGACCTGCAAATAGAGGAGAGCTGTCATCTCTTGCATACATGTCTGAGCACTGTTTAGCTGCTGAATAGAAGATAGGCCCTCTATGATTGCTATGAAAGCTGAGCCCAGCCTTCCTCTTGAAAAGACAAATGCAGAAAAAAGAGAGGATTTACTGCTGGAGAACAAAGAAAACTACAAAATCACTTCTGTTTTTCAGGGGCTCCTTTTGACAAGAACACCCAAGCCAGATCCTTAAAATAGAAAGTTAACAGCTCATGTCACTCAGCTGCTGACAAGCCGAGGGTAAGAGGCCTTGCTATAATCTCTGTGTGTTGTATCTGAATCCCTAAACAGGCTCCTGAACAGGGAAAGCACAAACTACGTGGCAGGGCATTTATGGAAGAAGGGGGTCCTAGAAGCTACTAAGTGGTTCCTATCTGCTTTGGAGAGTGGGCTCTCAGTGCACTCTGACTCATGCTGACACATGCACTTCAGTGACAAAGCCCAGAAATGTGGCTTCAGTTATTCAAATGAATAAGGTGAAGATTGGATAGCTTCTGATTCTAATCAACTGTTTATTTATGTGCATGTTCACATTTTTTGCAGTGTTTGGGCTTTGTGGTAAATAAAAAAAAATCTCCTTTTGTGGTTTGTGTGTTTGTCTTGCTTGGTCCCTTTATGCAAGTGTTTGGCTTGGTATTGTTTACAGGTGTAGTCTGAGTAGCCGCGCACTTCCAAACTTTTAAGAGCAGGTACAAAACCAGATGGCGTCAGCTTTTCAAGTGAAGCAAATTCATACCTTTATGTTCTCTTAATACAATGTGTCTGCTCACAGAATTGTATAGAATAATGACTTAATACTGACAAAGCAAACTTGGATCTTTGAACAATATGTTTAATCAAAACTTAAGGGCTATTTTGGTGGGTTTGGTATCTTGGTGAGTCACAGTGTGCCTCAGTGGAAGGAGGGGCTCAGTAGAAGGTGCGGTGATGCCAATCGAGCGGCATGATGCAATCTTAGTGCCAAAAATGAGCATGCCTGCTCAAAGCAGGTTGACAGCTTCAACACACTTGTGTTCTATTATATTTTCATAATTTTATTTGATTTCTAAAATGACACCTTTAATTGTGTTTTGTTTGTCTTTCCACTTTCCGTTTAACCAGCTATCATCACATACACATACAGACAGTTTTATTCTGATTATAGCATTATTGCCAACCACATAGAATAAAGTTTAATGGATGATTTTATGCACTGTCAAACCACATTTATTCAGGGCATATCCATATTAAGTAAACTTTACTAGTATAGCACAAGTGCTTTAGAAAGACATTAACATACAAGAACCAAAAGAAGAAGAAGTGAACTAAAAAAATACAGGACAAAATAAAACTACATTATAATTACACAGTATGAAAAAAAAATACATGATATGTACACTATGTGGTAAAAATGCAAAATAAATATGTAATACGTAATAAAATACACATTAAATACATAGGACGTAAACCTGGTGAATATAAGTTACCCAAACTCCAGTCTAACCAAGAAGCAGCAGAATGTGAGGCTGCAGGCAGACAGAGCATTCCAAAGAATTTTAAACTGCATTCAATATAAAACCAGAGACCTTAATAAAATAGTCAGAAACAGTTGCATTGAGCATTAATAAAACAATTCTCTTCTACTGCTAATGAGATCAGGGCAATGGTTGTAGCCTCCCAAATGAGACATCCTTGACAGGACAATGCCAGAGATCTTTCTAAATGTTTGAGATAGCTCTTGTTCTTATAGAACCTTCAACCATGTGTAATCACTGCTGTTGTACTTAGGCATCAAGGTAACCCCTCAATGCAGAATAAGGAAGATGACACAGATAGCTTAGAAAACTCTCCTTGCTTCCAGAGCAGTGGGAAAAACCACAGAGCATGCCACCTCAAACACAATAGCGTCACCCAGACCTTCTCATTCAAAGCATCACCCTCACACCAGTCCAAAGGGTGGTGACAAAAGGCAGTATGGGGACACTGTCATGTCCACCAACTTTCTAGAGATAAGCACTCTCACAGTCACAGCTGTAGAAGGCCAAAGTCTGGCAGCAATATGACCAGCCAATAGAATGTTCAATGGCCACAGCAGAAATTCAATCAGAAAGTCACAGCAGTCTGAATGCCTCTCTGCCTACAGTCCTAAGCCACCAGTGAAGAGCAACTTAAGCCACAACAACTCCAGAGCTCGCTTCTCACTGTCACGACTAACAACACAGTCCACGCCTGTACTGGCAGTAAGATAGATGCTAGCTTAGCATTATTCCTCTTGCAGTAGGCAAACTTGAATTTGTTATCAATAGCAGGAAAATCTATATTCCTGAACTCAGTAAGCTAGACACCCTAATATTACCTACTAGGATTCATCCAGAAAGTCACAATTATGTGAAGTCAGTCCATGAACTGTGGTTGGTCAGTGACCTGTGACCTCTGACCTATGATGTCACCTCATCGATAAGAAACATAATACAACATGGCAACATCATCTTCCCTTGCCTTTTTTCTTTACGGAGATTTCTGCATAAACTGGTCATAAAATGTGATCTGATCTTCATCCAAGTCACAACGATAGACAAACACACTCTGCTTAAACTAATACCACACCAACAATTTGACGTTTTTCTGTTTTTATTGAACACACCATGTAAACATTCACAGTGAAGGGTGGAAAAAGTATCTGAACCTTTGGATTTATTAACTAGTTGAGCCTCCTTTAGCAGCAGTAACCTCAACCAAACATTTCCTGCAGTTGCAGGTCAGACCTAAACAACTGTCAGGAAGATTTTTGGACCATTCCTCTTTACAAAAATGTTTCAGTTCAGCAATATTCTTGGTATATCTGGTGTGATTCCCTCTCTTGAGGTCATGTCACAGTATCTCAATCGGATTGAGGTCAGGACTCTGACTGGGCCACTAAAGAAGGGGTATTTTCTTCTGAAGCCATTCTGTTGTTGATTTCTGTGCTTATGTTGCATCACCCATCTTCTGTTGAGCTGCAATTGGTGGACAGATGGCCTTACATTCGCTTCCTCAGTTTCTTGATAAACTTTGGAATTGATTTTTTCCTGGAGTAGTTTTAGTGCACGTACTTACAGTAACAAGCATCACTGTCGTGAATTTGAGTGCTTTGGAGCTAACTTTACTTTCACCTCACCATCTCCACCACGGCCGTGATCTCCACAGTGTGTGTGTGTGTGTGTGTGTGTGTGTTTGTGTGTGTAGGAGCCGACACACACTGACAGCAGCAGAGGCTGCAGCCTGGTAATAAGCAGTTCATCCCAGGGGTCTAATTCGTTTCGGTGCATTTTGGTAAATAACATTAGTTTTTTATTTACCGCGTTTGAATCAGGAGGAAGATTGTAGGACATTTTCAGCACTCCCAACATGCCATCTCTCGTCTAAAAGAATACATCTTACATGCTGAGGAGTTTGCAGGAGCCTTGTGAACACAACAGATATAACCTCAGCTACAGCCACAGCAGCTGTTTGTTGTTCTTTCAAGCATATCCTAAAGACTGAGGTTTTAGGTCAACACCTGCTTTTATTTTGTGCCATAGACAGCTAACTGTTACAGTGCTGTCTGTAGTTCAGAAAATATATGGAGCTTGGTTGTTACAGTTTTACATAAAAATAAAAAGTGGCAGTGGCATATAATCCACTCCCATGTGAAATAATTTACTTATTTTTCAGGGGTGAATGTTTATGTCTTCATTTTTAAAATGATATTTTTTGTAGAATCAAATGTTCTTCGTCTTGTTGACGTCAGGGGTCAACAAATAAGTAATAGGGTATAAGTAGTACAGGAGAGACTTAGTGTTCTCTTCAGTGAAATAAAAAAGATATGTAAATATCTGTATTTGCATAAGCATCGGCCCAAAATTAGCTTTAACATATCGGCATATGGAACATCGGCCAAAATCCAATATTTTGCATACCTAATTATTTCACATGATTTATTTTGAGGTATGTCATTCTACTTAAAGGTATCCTCTGGAGAGCCTTTAAGTAGAATCCCTCCTCACAGGAGAAATACAGCTTATTAACTTTACACTGGTATCTGATCAGTACTCAGCATACCCACAGCCCAGGTATCGGTATTTAGGGCTGAAAAAGTCAGATTGGTGCATCCCTAGTTTTTTCATGAGCAAACGCACACAAGGATAAAATACACATTCTCATACTATTCCACTGACCAAGTGGCGCTAATCTGTCAAGACATGCTACAATGAGGCTACAAAGTCGGGGAAGAAAAAGATGGATATAAAAATACAGGTTTAAAAACACTGAACAAAATTGACTTTATTTATTTTTTATGTGGAAAGCGATACATTTAGCACATTCAGCACTTGTGTACCGTGACTTTGTGTATGTGACTTTTTATTTCACACCAGCACTTCTCACAAGCTGCCGGTACTCTTTTCTGCCCTCTCCATATCAGGTTCTCTGGGTAATTCACAATAGCCGAAATAAATTTGCATTACCCAGGGGTCACCTTCCTCTCACCTGTTCCCGCTCTCGCCTACCTGCTTTTCTCTGTCAGTTGCTAGTCTAAGTAACATTACAAAAACCTTACAAAGCCTGGCTCAAAAGGCACAAAGAGAACAGGAACAGAGTCAGATGATGACACAACAGAGCTTCCAAAGTATAATAACTCCCTGCCAGCTGTGTTTGTGTGACACTAAAAGTAGAGAGAAAAGAATGTATCCAGGGACTTCACTGGGAATACAACGAGCTATGGGCAACCTTATCTGCTATTTTTTAAGCATGTTCAACTTTTCATAAAGTTAGCTCATCATTGTTACTTTTAATGAAATGACCAAGCACAGCCTGGATAGGGTGGGACATTAAAGGTGCCATAGAATAAAAAACTGTATTTCCCTTGGCAAAGCTAAATAAAAAGTGCATGTAACTGACATATTGGGACCTCAATCTCCATTGTTTCCTCCTTTATATGTAAATCTTGCGCACTCAAAATACTCCCAAAAAACAGGCGAATGCCAACAAGTGCAAGATGTTACGTTACACCTAGGATGTTTATGCCCCCAGTTGCGTATACCAGCTCTCACAGAAAATGCTTTTATGTTAATGCAGGAAAGGTATGCAGGAAATATTAGACGTCCTCTGACGGCACTACCTCAACTCTGCAATTTGTAAAGTTTCCTGATCAACTGATAGCTTTACTTGTTGCTAACGCTATGGATTGCTAACCGCTAGCTGTTGCTAACACTAACTCCTGTTATCAGCTGGCTATGAAAAGTGGTCAAAAGCTTCTAATGTTAAGAAGTGTAAACACCAACACAACCCCGGGGTACCGAGCTTCCAGTGCAAGCAGAATCAGCAATAGGATGGCTAACTGTATGGCTAACTCAGTAGCTAACTTAGCTATTACCACCAGATAGCTGCAAAAGTAAGAGGAAAATCCAGACAACATTTTCTCCATCAACTCTCATCCAGTTTCAGTGAAACCACAAAAAGAAGTTGGCCAATAAGAAGCAAGTGTGAGGGAAGCCTTAAAGAGACAGGAGCTAAAATGTTGTTTTCAGACAGAGGGTGAAGAGCGGTGCTGAAGCAGTGGACAGTATGACAAATATGATGTGTTTTTCAGCATAAAGCATGTAAACATGTTTTAGGTAGAAACCCTAAAAAGACAAGTATGAACCTGAAAATGAGCATTCGGTGGTACTTTTTAAGATGTTAAACTCATTGTCATGCAGGAATATTTGTGATTATTGATCAGTTAGTATTTAGCTTTAACAAATTAGAGACTAACCACCATGTAGAGCAGTTTTCTTGCATATGGATTAAATTAAAGACCAAAACCTACAACCTATAATTACGATAGTGCAGTCCTCTAGCCTAGTAATTTGATACACACGCCAACATGTGAATAAGTACGAGCACTCATTTTTTTACACTTCAAGCTCTAGTTAGACCACAAGGATATTCACATTGAGTTTTGGTGAATAACACTAAATACAGAACTTTTACAGTGACACTTTATAATACAGTACACAAAATTGTAGTAGTAGTAGTAGTAGTAGTTACTTAAGAACGAGTGATTAGTGAATCAGGAATGACCAGATAATAAATGCATAGTTAATAAGTAGTTAGTGAATCATTCCAAATGGAGGACTATATAGTAGAAAAGGATAATTCATTAGAGAACTGACTGAGACAGCCTGTATGAATCATTACATAATGATTTGTTCATGAATATCTATGAATAGATCATAATGACCACTTTCTTCATGTGTCGTTCCTGATTATCTCTGAAAACAAGTCCTGAGCAGCACAAAACTGTTTCTGTTTCAAAACGACTCATTTCTTAATCATTAGTTACTCCATTTGTGATCCCTTAAGTATTATGACAATAAGACCTGGATGTCTTATAATTTCTTGATTTTGCACTCTGAAATAAATGAGTTTGTCAGGTACCATCTTATTTGAGAGAACTACTTAAACCATAGTGCCCTACTAGAACACTGCCAGGGTACCCGCGGTGTCTTAAAAGTATTGAGAAAGTCTTAAATTTCATTACTAAAGTATTAAATTTCTTTTACCAAGTTCTTTCATTTTTTCTTGTACTTTCGTAGAATTTAATTAATGCCGTAACGTCATAAATAAATACTTTGTGTGTGTGAGACTTCATAATATACTCCATTTGGTGTGACTGATGTTATACAGGACTGTGAAGTGTTTGCGGTGCACAAACTCTGGCATCCAGCTCTGCGTTAATCAGTCAGTTATTAGAAAAGAAAAGAAAAGAAAATGTCTCTGACGTGTTACTAACGTTATCTTGATGACTCAGAATGGGCAAGTGTCTGAAATTCAGAAAGCCAGAGATACGAACAAGTTGGTGGACGAGGCTGAGGGCAGTGGCGCTGAGGTCAGCATAACTAGCTGATCGGTGTGTGAGCCAGTCACACTGTGGCGAGCACTAATGGAACAGCAGAGCTGAAAGACCCACTGAAGGTTACTGGTCAGTGAATGATACAACAGCAACGAAGAGACAAGGACCTTGTCTTGTCTAACAGTGTGAATGGAAACAGGAAACTAAAGCACATTAACCTTCTCTAGACAAGGTGTAACTAATTGCAACAACTCATCCCACACAATTTGTATTTTTGATTTCACCCCTTTGTTTGAAGCATTGTTAAATATGTTTTAAAAATGGCTTGCAACAAGAAGTTTTAAAAAAAAACCTTAATGAAAATACTTTGAGGAAGGTTTGTTTGCAATTTAAAGATAGAACAAACAAATGTGCATTGTCCAAAATCTTGATGACTTCATTTATATAAAGAGATTTCTACCATAAATTGGTGCAGAAAATCTCTCCAGAATGCAGGAAATTAAGTGTTTAGTGCTCAAAATATTATAGGTGACCCACAGACCCCCATTTAAATATATTTCAGCATTAAATATTTCATCAAATTTTGTTAAAATATCTTCTTTTCTTATTCTCATGAACCCAGTATTGTGAATCTTGCATGTGAGCCAAGTGTATCCTCACACCCCTAATTTGAACCCCTATGTCCACACCACTTTTCAACACAAAGTGACGTCCTTGATTCATTTTATCTTATCAAAGTACAAACCCAACCCAAGGTATAGTGAGTTAAATATGAATAAATATTATATTAAATTAATGTAATTTAGTAAATAATTTTCTCGGGCTTAAAATTAATACAGATTTTCCATTAAATGGCAGTGAAGTTGGCATTAAATTTCATCCTAGGTGGTATTAAAAAGGTCTTAAAAAGTCTTAAATTTGACTTTAAGATCCCTGGGGTGCCCTGACTGCTCTCTCAAACTGCAGGGCTACTTGCAGTGCCTAGGGTCAGACCTCTGTCTGGGTTCAGGACGCAACCAACATTTCAATGCCCTGGGGCGTCTTGTAAAAACCGGAAGTGCTAGCTACGTTCATGATAAAGGTGTTGACAGCCCCCCGAAGCCCCTACCCATAACCATCAGAAATGTTTGTACCTAAACCAAAGTCACTGACTTTACGCATGTCAACCGGCTAACCCTACGGCCGATGTGCACAGCTGTAGTGTTAGCCTCCCTTGTGTTGCTGCAACGCAGCAAACGTTTCATACGGATGGTGAAGGGAAGGAGGCTTATCTACAATGTTACTATGTTTATTGGTTATCCATGTTAAACATGGCCAAAGCTTACAACAATGAGTTTAAAGTATTTTAAAGAAATCCCTGTGATCCAAAACTTCAAATTTCCTCCTGCTCTGAATGCTCTGTTTTAGATTGCTTTTTCTACCAGCGGCTCCATTCGCTGACATTGTTTTCTGACGTCATTCGGCTGCTACTCGTGAAGTCGGGGTACTTATTTCATTTCGAGTTCACAAGTAGGAAATCCGACTTCAAGTGGCGTTCCAGGATAGTTTTTCTAGTTGGAGGTCGGAAATTTCCCA